>JAOBAT010067461.1:0-22942 GCA_026413305.1 Hydrozoanthus tunicans
AGATCTTATCTCCAAACCAAATTCTTTCATGGCTAAAACAAAACAAAGCAATTTCGTGTTAGGCAGCAGAATTTTGGGCACTTTAATATTCTTTTATGTACGTTCTAATCAGCTTGGCTGGTCTCCTCCTTGATGTGAAACTTTTTAAAGATTTTGTTTCCCAAAGCGAGGCTAGGGCTAATTTGAATGCAAACAAAAACATAAAAAAACCGCCGTTTATGAAAATGGTCAATTTCATTTAAACATTCTTAGAGTACTCTTTTAGCTTGTAAGTAACAGAGTTCTCTATCAAAAGCACCAAAATAGAGAATGGTTACAAGTTTAACTCAGTCAGTATCGAACCGTATACATATTAAACGTTCGTTTATAGAAAATGTAGTTGTGCTTAATGATAATTAGAACTCTTTAACGTCTCACCCATGCTGCAAAGATTGACTTTGTAAAAATTTACCTCTTACCTGGGGCAACAGCTTGTGAGCTAAGCACTTGAAACTCGGAAATCAAGTGGAAACAATGTAGCATTGTATCAATACCGAACAAATCAAATACTGAATAGCTCTAGTCAAATATACAACTCAAACAAACAATAAGATGTATAAAAAGTTGAAAGAAACTAGGGACTGTAAAAATAAACGAAACGTATATAACATAGAAAAAGATTCTTTTGATTGATTCGAACATGTAGGTGAAGGGTGTTTTTTGCGCTTAGCAGAGCCTGATACGTAATACATAGTAACACACATGCATACATTTATATGATTTCCTTCAAAGTAACTTGTTTATAGTCTCAAATGATCTATTAAAAGCGGTTCACCACGTTTTTAGGGGTCTTACTTACTATACGAAACCTAAAACTAAGTTAGTGTTTCCGAGATAACAGCGTTCAATTATTTTTTTTTCTTTTGACATTTTTTGCAAGATTTAAATAAAAGCAAAGTATGGTTTTACATACCGATTCCTAGCGTTTTCTGTAAAAACACGACTCTTATGATTAAACAATGCCAGTGAGTGGGGCTCCCCCTTCATGTCGTACTACAGAAAGAACTTTAAAAAAGAGACATTTCGTCAAACGGAAAACAGCTTTTATTTAACAGACTTTGGAAAATTTGTTGACAGCATATTTGAATACATCATTTTCATTATATTGATTCGGTCTCAAACCAAGACTACAGGTCAAAACTACGTTTTAACTGCATCCCCTTGAGTACCTCGCTGTCTTTGCAACAACTAAACAGTATTTTGAAGAGTTATATCACACTGTCTTGCAATTTTGTTGAAGTCCATAGATAAATATCTTTCGCAAGTTTTTTTTAACTTAAGTAAATACACGGAAAACTTCAGTTCTAATATAGACATGCATCGGCAAAAACCTTTTCCTTCCTCGGTGTTTAATAATGCAATGGCATAGTGGGACAAACAAATATAGAAAGTGTAAACGATATAAATATAACCACAAAAGAAAGTATTATATGAACGGCCTATTTGAAGTGATATTAAAGTGCTTTGGCTCTCGAACTAAACCTACTATTGAGCCGTCGTCAGTTCCCCAGGGTTTGTCACGTGACAGCGAACTGCCACGTGACCAGCTTCCATGATGAAGACTGACGGTTCCAGTCGAATTAAAATTGAAAAGTCCAGAAATCGATTTATAATGTTTGTCTAATATTACATATTTTGTACACCGTTGCTCTTTATTCTAATAATGTAGAGCAAGAAATGACTCAATGTCAAACCATACAACTAAGTTACATTGCAAAAATCACTCTTTGGTTTAATGCATGCAAGATATTCAGTTAGATTTTTTGTCTATATCAGTTATATCTAGTGTGGACCAAAACTGCAGGAACCGCGAAGGTATGGGTTTGAGTGATCGTAAACTTGGCCCCATTCCGTGATAGCAGCATTTCTATACGTTTAAGAGGGCTTAAACCTAATGATTGTACGAGACAGCATTCTACCATTCCAATTATTCTAACGAAAGCTCCGTGGGCCTAGAATTGCAAACGCGACACTCATGGGGTGTCGAGGGATGAAAAATTTGATATAGATGATGTGCGACTGAATGGCACGACAAAATCATATTATTACGACTCGTGCGACAGCGGAGTTAGTTATTTGCTGTTCAGTGGTCTCGTGCTTGTACTTGAACCGGACGAACCTGGTCTCTGTGAATACAAAACACAAAATAAGAAGTTTAGTGAGACGAAATGTTGAACCTACTACATCCTTGCATGAGAATGAAAATGAAAAAGCTTTTTAATACAAAACAAGAGCGGTTGTTGTTAGTTCTATAAACATATGTCTGCATGTACGTTTGAAATCGATTTATAAAATAAATTCAGTAAAGCGCGAGCTCTGGCTCTTGCCGAGGACCATTTTCTAAATCTGGATAGAAATCGTGAACGACGACGTCATCAGTTTTATTATCTTGAAAAAGCTTTCAGCTCGGGACCCAAAACCTTCCTCGTGCTCTCCCAACAATCCTGCAGCGTGTTTCCATGGTAACACGAAAAACATCTTCCAAAGCTTATATCTTGTATCAGCTTTGTCTAGTCTGCTTAACAGGCTAGGTGAAGAGACATTTTGTGAAGATACTGTCATTAAAATCTTTATTATCGTTATCATTGAACTATATTTTTTTGTTTATTATTATCGTTATTACTATATTATCAATATCATTGTTATACTTATTATTATTACTATTTGGTTGTCTTTTATTCTTGTTTAATCTTACAATATATATTAATTCTTTTATATTGCCCATAGATAGCCTAACACTTTGACGATACCAATTTTCATGTCAGGATGACCTTTGGGTTTTCGCCTTGAATCTTAGTTATTCTTTCTTTCCAACACGCCTTTTCTATAAAAGACGCAGTTTTGGTAAAAGGGATGTTTTAATACGCTCAAGTATGTCACCTTGATAGCTGGCCAGACTCGCATTCCTTTTTGTATCTAGGACTCGTGATCAACTCGATAGGACTAGCTAACTGATCGAGGGCTAAAAATTGTCCAGATTCCTTTTTCTTAATCGCGTGCGCGTCTCAATTTCGGCTTTACTACTATCTCTGGGTTGGCAAACAGAATTTTCAACAACTACAAAATGCCTATATAACTAGACTAACGATAGAAAAATTGTATAAAAGCTCGTTTCAAACTCTTTCATTTACACTTTGAACGACACACTATTTCTAAATCGTTGCTTCTAATTATCAGATACGGCACAATAGTCGAAAAATGTGTTATTTCAAAAATCACCTGGGACGTGCTGACTGTTTGGCCGCTGTTTTCCGTTGTGTCATACCTCTTCCCGTGGGTGGGGGTCTGGGTATGAGTTTGGAATAAGTCATGTGTCTCTGACCACACTTGCTTCTTTCGGTTGAAAGATTTTCTCACCTGTGAATCCGAGAGCATGGATAGCGAGGCTAGAAACGTAACCTGAAGCGTTTACTCTTGTTGACCCAAACTCATCAAAATAGACAAAATTAATAATTCGCATATAGCTACAGCTACTGCAAGGATATTTTGGTGAAAACTGTAGCAGTTCAAAGTAAGGCACTTAAAATTTCTACAAATGTCCACCCCACCCTCCCAATCACTCTCCATCTTCCCCACTCCTGTCCATACCCTCCACTCTCCTCCCAGCCCCCTACGTATACCCCTCTTTAATTTCTCCCCTCACAAATTTTTACGGTGAATAAGGTAGGCTGCTGCCAAATTTTATTGCGAAGCGCTTGGTGAACATAACCTATAAAAACTGCATTTCTCTACTGATCATGATATCGACAAAGCTAGATAAATTCAAAAGTTGTAAGTATCTTTCAAGAAGAGTAAAACGAGTTCATGCATGCTTACCTCGGTGCTCATCAAGCAGTGAAACAGGAATATAAAGAAACCCTGTAGAGAGACAGAGTTTATGTGTCATTGAGATTCCATTGAAAGAAAACTGGAATAACAACTAATTCGATCTTGGATAACTCAAACTCTCGGCTATTCGAACAAAATCCTATTTCCTCAGGATTCAAACATCAGACAACACGGTTGTTGCGAGCTCCCGCAGCCGTTATTCGGCGGACTTGTTTTTATTTCCCATTAGAGTTGGAATTTACGAAGTTAGACTGCGGTAAAACACTTTAACTAAAACATATTTATTTCAAACCGACCTAGAACGTTAAATAACTGATACGTTCTTGGCAAATGCAACCAGCTTCTGTCTTCCTAGAATTCAATTAAAATGCTAGGTAAAAAAGGACTTACTGTATGCAAACACTGACGGCCCAAATTCTATCATCAGACATTATACGCTATCCATCCAATCAGCTATTTTTGAATTACGTTGTTTTCCATTTGTTCAGCTAAATAACCTTTATAGGTTGCAAAGAAGCACAGTAAAAAATTAAACAGAGTTTTTACATACCTGAAGTGAGTTGAAGAGGGCAAACAGGTACTGAAATGCAATTGTGGCGTGGTTAAAAGCAAGCGCCCCAAACAACCACGTGATCCCGAGTAGTGGGAGAAGAACTATCGCAGACTTGGTCCCAGACCTAACGCAGCGGTCAAAAACGTTAGTTGTGCTTAGGCTATCGGATGTTTTGAAATGGTTTACCTAATTAGAAAAATAATTTCTGTTTATCAATCTTGATGCTTAAAAAAGCGATTGATAGAGGTTTATTAGATTGTGAAGACCTAGCCACACCTTGCATTGTCGAGTTTAGTGTTGTCTCCGCCAGTTGTGGAATGCAGTTTTAGAATCTCTTTCACGACGCATCCAAGAATGATCGAGTTGATCTGCATAATAAATTTAAAAGAGAAAAATGAACTAAAGAGCACTTTGATGTTACAAGAACATTTACAATTACGTTTACCAATACACTATCATTTATTTTACTTTTACTGTCTTTATTCTTATTACTAAGTACTGCTATAATTACCACTACCAGGTACCAGGCGTGGATTTAGGGAAATGATGGTCGTGCCCCTCCCCCCCCCCCCCTTTTTTTTTTAGTGGAAAAACTATAATTTATGATAAGTTATATATTGGCAAAATGTAGGAATATAGCTTTTAGAATCACTTATTGAAAAAATGCGAAAATTTAAATACATTTTTGTTGATTTAGGAAATGAAAATGCTGACCATGTTTTTTTTTTAAATAATGAACGAGAAACTGAGACTGCTCATAAAGCCGTTCTTAACATTTGGCTCCCTACCGTAATACTTTGAAAACTCCATTTACTCTACAAAAACGTACATGTTTGAAACATTCATAATGTGAGTTGATCTTTTTCTTAACAAGAAAGGGTAATCCACACGTAAAGCTTTAAGAGATGTCGTTTTTTTGTACGCCTTAAACGAATCAGGGTTTGGGAAATGCTTGTAGAGTGTAAAAACTAACAGAAACTGACAATAAAAAAACTGACAAACTTTGTTTGGACTGATAAGAATAAAAAGCAATTTCAGCGGTCTCGGAAGTTCGAAATTTCAAAGTATTCCGGACCCCTAGAAAGTTCGTGCCTTCGGCGCTCGTTGGGTCGTGCCATTCGCGAGCTTAGCCCTCCGAAGTATATTCCGCAGTCCCCGAAAAGGATGAGAGCTTTCTCTGAGGTTTACGGCGTCTCCGAGTGCGTTACTTAAGCAAACCAGAACGCGCATTATATCTCTTTTATTTTATCATAATATCTACTTGTGTTACTCTCTATAAAGCTGAGAACTGAGAGGCAAGCGTGTACATACCAACACAATAACTAGGACAGGTGCTGCAAAGCTCCATATTGTTCCTTTACTTACAGAAAGCCAGCAACTACAACACACACAATCAATCTGTGTTAGGTCTAAACTAAGATATGATACATTCAAAGACCAAGTTCATTAAGACTTTTTAAATTACAATTATTAGTTATTAGGTTAAAACCATAAGGAGGAACTGATGAGGATTTCATAGTCTCCCGAACGATATAGTATGGGTCATACAACAACAACAACAACAACAACAGTAATTTCTCTCGATCCTAGGATTACGAGTCGAATGCGCTAACCGCTTGGCCCGCACAAAAGTAAGAGAAAAATCTCTGTGACTTTGGTGAAATTCGAACCCGTGACCTATGAAACAGCTTTATGTCGCCCTAACCAACCGAGTTACAGGGTCAGCTGCGGGTTTGGTCGTGAGCTGTTTTAATTAGGAGCAATTAAGCTCGGCCCAAGCCAAGAAAACTGTTGCCAGTATCAAGGCTTCACTGAATGTATTTGTTGCATTTAAATATTTGCCATTCAAGGACAACACTATTTTGGTACTTTTAGAAAATCAGAAACTAGAAAGAGAAGAAAGAGTTTGTCTTTACAATACAAAAGTCTCTCGCACTTTACCTGGTTGATGTTCCGTAACCGTCGTAACTAGCCGACAAAGTTATCACTACGAAAACCAAAGGAACTCCTGAAACAAAAAAAGAACGTGAAGCCATTTTGATCCTTTTTAAAGCTAGATTATGCATTATAGTTTAATTACGTAAAAACGCTCTCAAACGTTTTTAAGGGCAATAGAATGTTACAGCTAACCTCGACACGTACGCTACTCAAGAAAAGGAAGATTGAGTTTGTTGGGGTCATTAAAACTTGACAAAACTACCAGACGAACTGACCAAACTCTAACTGAATTGACTGGACCTAGTTGGGTTAAGAGTCTTGTTCTAGGATGGAACACTGTCAGGAGTCTATTGACAAAATAAGACTTAAAACTTCACCTGCTTGATAACCGTTATTTTTTCTAGCTACAATAAATGCTAAGGTTTTATTGGCTTACCCCAGGCACACAGTGCATATTGTCTGAGCCTGCTGTAGCCGCCGTCAAATACCTTCACTACCGAAACATAGAGGTACAACCCTTCGACTAACATCCAGGAGAATGCCACCAGGTTGAAAAAGTGAAGGAGTACCGCAACAATCTTACAAAGAACCTTAAACATAATCACAATTTAAAGAATTAGAAAAATGAACATATAGCAAGCAATTCGTGTTGTTAGCATATGTCTTTTGTACAGGTATAACAACAGAGTTGAAAGGAAAATACATTCATGATCACACCCTGCGCCCAGAACGGTCTAACTATGAGCAACATGCTGTGGGAGTTTGAGCGTGTTTGTTAGCTTTGCTGTACTGTCGAGGCCGAGTAAAATGTCAACAGCTGCTAACACACAGACTCAAAAAGATTTTTTAAGAGTTAGGTACAGGCTTAGTTTCTTCTGACCCGGGAGACCTTAGTGCTCTTTTGCTAGCTGTCTCCTTCGACATAATTTTAAGCTTTGTGGTTGATATTTGTCCGAATATATATGATCTTCCTAAACTAGTGCCTTCCCCTCTCCCCCTCAAGCTTCTTTACTCTTGTACCCTTTCAGACTTTTTTGTGACGAAAGAAACCAATAGGTTAAAACAACTAAACTTGTGACGAAAACGGAATACATAGAAGATAGTTACATTTTAATCTCAAGATTAAAGCAACAAAATACAAAAACACACACAAAGTGTAAAAGAATTACCGGATATTGAGTTGCTTCAATGCCTGCCAAGAAAACGATTTGTGATACAGCAATTGCGGAGACCAAATTAAGATGTATGATGTTAATTTCAGAACGGTATAACCTGTGAATATCAAGATTCTAGATTAAAACTGAACACCTTAATCGCAAAATTAATGGGCATAAACATATCATTGCTAAAAAATAAAAAAGCTAAGTTCTCTCAATATTCCAACCAAGTGTCGCATTAGGCGGGCGCTTACCCCCAGTTTCCGTAGAGAGTCGTTCACTCCCCCTGGACAACTCCCCCTGGACATAGAATAGCTTCGAGCAGAAGCTGTTACTCATCATTTAGACAGCTGAGTCGACAGGAACAAGTTGACGGCAAAGTGTTTTGCTCGAGGACAAAGCACAGTGGTCTGACCGGGGCTCGAACTCGTGACCTTGGGTTTACGAGTCAAACAAGCGAACCGCTCGGCCACTTTGCCGCCAACAAGCTAAATCCATAATTTAAGTCAATTAAGCTACAAAGGGAACTAATGTAGTTATTATGGTAATGATGAGGATATACACCTATACGCTTTGTTAGAAACGAATTAAGGACATTCGGAAAAAATCTTTATGCTTAATAGATCTGCACGGATCCTGACATCACGACAGAAAGAAATGATTTCAAAAACCTCTAATTACATTTGCTTCAGCAGTGAGGTAAGCAAGCCCAAGCCTACTGCGTATTTCTATCCAGTTAGGATTACGTATGTTTCGCATGTTCACCATATATAGCACTAGGCACTGATCACCTTAAACAAATGATGGCGAGGACTGTTAGAAGTTCGCCGACCAATGAAACGCCGCATCCAACGTAGGTGATCAACTCCAACGCCTTAGAGTGGTCTTCAGGAAGCTGTTAAGAATTTGAATTTAGCTTAATTGTTGTTCATAAAAAAGAAGACCAGAAAGAATTTTTCTATTGCCTTAGTACAACTTTACGTGAAAACTCTTACGCAGATATATTTGTGTTTTTATCAGTTTTGTTGTTGATCGGATACCACTTGTCAATATTGAAAGCTATACATAGTGGTTTCGATGTCAGTTTTATGGCAAAATTTGTTAAAACTGCCTTTGTTTCGTTATAACTATTCTAATTACTATTTACGAGTGTTTGAAGAATCGGCCATTGTTTTTATTGTTAAAAGAAGCACTAACGGCGGTTTCGCTACTCGCTGTCAAGCTAAATTACGTTTTTAGCCAATCAGATTGCAGCATTTTAGTTGGTTTCTGATAACACATACTAATCGACTCCCCTGTTGTTATAATCATCATTTTTGTTACCTTCTATATGTCATTATCATATGATTTAACATACGGTATCTCTTGAACTGTTTGGTAATGCTAACCTTGTTCGCAAGGTCCCTCAAGGAGAGAGACTGGGACGATTGTGTGGTAATACCTACCTTGTTGCCAGAGTCCTTCAGAGAGAAAGAGCCTGGGACGAATGTCCCTCAGAGGAGGGACTTGGGCGAGTGTGAGGTAATACTAACCTTGTTGCCAGATTCCTTCAGAGAGAAAGAGCCTGGGACGAATGTCCCTCAAGGAGAGGGACTGGGGCGAGTGTGTGGTAATACTAACCTTGTTCCCAGAGTCGTTCAGCGAGAGAGAGCCTGGGACGAATGTATGCTAATACTAGTCTCGTTTTAAGGGTCCCTCAAGGAGAGAGACTGGGACGCGCGAGCATGTGGTAATACTGACCTTTTTTGTCTCCGTCACTTTCATCAGCAACGCAAAGTTGGTCAGGTGATTACACACGCAGCGGGTACTGCCGTCACGTGACACATTTGAATCAACGCGACAGCCGGATAAGGACCACTCTCCACTCTCCGCTCTGAAGTTTGAAAGTATAACTGCGTTACAATTTCAGTTGTAAAGGTTTCTAATAAATACTTGTAAAAATCTAGTCACCATTTACCACAATTTTTGCATTTTTATTGGCTTCCATACACTCTTTCTACCAAGTGATAGATCGTGCCTGTGAGATCCACATCAAATATGGCGTCTACACTACAAATTTTCAGTCGTTTCTGAAGACGACTTTGGAAATATAAGGCAGCAACAAAATATGGTGTAAAAATATTTGAAGGTAAGAAAGTACACTTAATTAAAGCATTTTAAAATTTAACACATTTCACTAGACAGACTGCCAAGCGCACCTGCGCGCGAAAACTGTTTATGATTGACAATAGTTGTTTAAATAAATTAAAACTGTTTTTATCAAAAATTGTTGTAGTTCTGTTGTTTAATCTTGAGAGATTTCCACTAAAACTATTAGAATAATCACTCTTAATTACCACCGACTCTTGATAGAACGACTCGGCTTCGTTCTTGTGGTTCTCTCAGCCAATAGAAATTGCGAGCTTGTGTTCCGATTTTTAGTTAGTAGCAGGAATAATCATAGCGGTACAAACCTCAAAGAGTGATTCCAAAAAGAGCAAATTGTCGTCTTAGTATCATTAGACTGAAAACAAAGAGTATCGTTTTAATTGACTGCTGGGTATTTGCACAGTACCTCAATAACACACCTATTAATATAAGTAAGGAGGTAATACTCTTGTTGTCGGTAGTCACTAAGGTCAAGGATGAACATCCTGTCTCTTAAACGACGCAAGGTAAATAGGGTAAACCATTTCAGTTAAAAAATATATCGAATCTTAGCTTTTAAAGTGCATATGAAGTGAAAATTTGATTACTTCAGTTGATGAAGGCGTTGCTAATCGAGGAATAGCGGTGAAAACATTTTGGCAAGATCTTTTGTTGCTCTCCAGATATTAACATTTAATGTTTTCAAGTGAAGACGTCATGAGTGCTTCCGACAAATTTATGTAATTTTTTTCCCTAAATCTGCTGGCAATCCATAACCTTTGGAAGTGTTTGAACCAAACTAGAACTGACGATCTGTTTATCTCGAGATACATCAGCAGTCCAACTTTGGCATAAATACGTCCGAAAGTTATACATTGACAGCAGCTTCAGAAAAAATGTAAGTTTGTTGGAACCACTCATGACGTCATCAGTTGAAATTTCTAAACATTAATATCTGTGAGCAAATAAATGAACTTACGAGTGAATAAGTGAATATACGAACGCATTAATGAATGAATGAATGAATAAGCGAACAAAAGAAAAAACGAATATACGAATGCATGAATGAATATATGAATGATCGAGCGAGAATAGTCCGCTTACCAGCGTATGATCCAACTGAAGTTGCACCAGGTCATCTACGGCCGTGTTGAGTCTGGGTACTAGGGATGTTGCAACAATCTTGCTGTTCAAAACATACCTGGTAGGAATTTTTTCTGACAGGAGAGACCTGAAGGAAAAACCCGAAACCGTGATTGTACGAATCAAATACGTAAGATTCAGCATGACAACGCTGTCGTTCCATAGCTTAGAATATTAAAATTTGAGCGCGAATTAGGCGCCATTTTGAATAAGGTAGAGGATCGATCGAACGACTTCGTATACTACACTCCGGGAAGGCACTTCCGTCGCTGCTAAAATTTAATGTAGTTTTCGTTAAAATATACACCGTCGCTCCCGTCGCGGCTACCCCCGAGATAGAAATTTTTCTGTTTCAGCGACGCTCGTCGCCACTATCGTTCCCGTCGCTACTATCGCCGAACAGTGTCTTTCCATATATCACTACCGTCGCTGAAACACGTTTTTTTGACGACAGTAGCGACAGGAGCGATTATATGGAAACCGGGCTTTAGTTGTGTTGAACCTACCTTTGAGGTGATAGTGAGAAGTTTTGCTGAATCAGCGCATCTAGATCACTGAACATTACGCTAAACACTCGGTATTTGCCTGCAATCAACGTTTCACCATAGTCATTTAAAGGAACTAACTTTACTTTCTACAGACTACCGGTTATGATGCAACGGGCAATCGAAGTGCTTTGGTAATCAACCGTAAATTCGGTAAACAAAAGTCTTGAACAAACTTTCCTCTTTCGCAGGAATCCTTTTAAAAATCGATGTGGCAAGACGTAACGCTGCCAACTTACTCTTTTCACTCTTCTTTAACGCCTTCAGGATAAATCGCCAGACTACATGAAAAGTTTTAAAACACTTTTGGCCTGCTGTCGTCTACAGAGGCGTGAATTCAACTTTAAGGTGATTGAATGTAAGCCCGCTAGTTTCTACATGCAACATAAAGCGAAACATGAGCAAAGCTAGATGTTGTGCATTTACAGGTTCCAAACAAAAGGATGCACTTAACGGTTTGAAGACGAAATTATATAGTTTAGGTTTGGATACAAACATTGTAAAACCACATACCGGGGGGCTCTGGTTGAGGCGCGGCAAAGGAAATAGAGGCGGGACCTGGGAATGAGTACCCTTCATCCAGCACGCAAACCTGCATAACTGATGATTACATTTTTTTTGTGAGGTTTGTTTCTTCAACAGCACTTGGTGAACAAGAAAACAGTAAGATTTCACAGTTTTTACACTGTTTGGACGGCTTTTTCATGTTCAAATACATTATTTTGTTCCAAAAGGTCATTTACTTAGTGTTAGTGGTTCAGATTCCTGCATTGCTTTCACCAACGCGGCTCGGGTTCGACTCCGTCAATATGAGAACAAATTCATTTTAAGGTCTCTCATAAAAATCACCATTGGTGATGAAACCACCTCTAATTTATTACTTTTTTACTATTACAGTAATCAAAACACAACGTGTCCGCATGGTTTGCTGTGTATAACGTATATATCGCTCTTTTTATTGCCTGCGTGAGAAGCTTTGTATAATTATTGCACTATATGGTCTTGATTTACTTGTGGCAGAAATGATTTGCACAAGTTAAAAGATAAGTTAAAATCAATGTGTTCTCTGTTATAATTAATGATCATTATTAAACACAAATAGCAAACGTTTATGAATAACTATTGTAATTTCTATATAGCAAAAACTCATGTTTAACTAATATGTGTAGAATATCAAAGGAAGAGTTAAGATGCGCCTTCGACACAGTCCATCTTTCCTCTTGGACAGAAGGGAAAGGTTGTGCTATCTGGGTATTGATGCAAAGAAATTGCCCCCTCAAGTTAAATGGATCAAAAAAATCTCTCAGTCACTGACAGGAATCGATCCCGCAACTCCTGATAACTGGTCAAAAGCTCTACCCACTGAGCTACAGAAACTCGCATGGGGAGCCGAGTCACAGGTTAAGTTCTTACTTATTCCCGTTTTACATAATTCTTGCATCCGCTCGCTCGTATGCCCAATAGTCATGTACTATATATATGTGACTCAAAATGGTTCGGCGTCCCGTGTGAGTCTCTAAAGCTCAGTAGGTGCTGAATTTTAACGGTAATAAGTCAGAGGGTTGCAGGTTTGATTCCCATCAGTGGCTCAGGATTTTTATCTGGGGCCAGTTGTTCAAAAGCCGATTAACTTTAACCCAGGATTAACTCTTAACAAAACCTATTGGTTGTCATGGTAGTTAACCCTGGATTAGGCTAATCGTCTTTTGAACAACTCGGCCCTGATCTCAACTTGAAGAGCGCTTTAATTCCTTTCCTGTATATAACCAAGTTGCAAATTCTACAGGAGTGTTGAATAGTGCTTACCTAAATGTTGCTTTTCTAATAGAAACGGCATAGATGTTTCGTTCAAAGCCCCTGCAATGGTCTCCCCGAATTTCTCGAGTGCTCTACTAACTTCAAATACAGCATTTTGGTTCTCCGTATCCACAACATTTTCTCCCAAGTGGCTTAGCAGGTCATCAGTAACAGTTCCTCCGCTCTGTCGAGGAAGTTAGAACATTTAGAAGCTCTTTATTTTCTTTTCTAGCAACGATTAGTTTAAACTGTAGATGATTTAGGGAACGACAATTCCTAAAGGACCAGAGTTGAGTTCATTTTTTTTTTAACTTAAGAAGTATGGTTTCTTCTGTGCTCTGCGGACCTTGGTTGTAGAATCCTCGATTTCAAGCCCTACAGGTCCTAATAATGAGAAAACCTATTATATGCCAGATACAGGTTAAACAAATTATTAAGTTACTAAAAAATGTTGTATCTACTTTTAATGCTAATTGGGCTAATCTAGTTAGCCGTGCTGAAACGCTCTTGAGCAATAAAAAGATATATTTTTCAACTCCTTTTCTCTACAATACAAAGTTTAGAGCAATTCAAACGTTTTCAAGTAGCTGTCTACGTTGACCTTAATTTGAATAGCTTTTTATAGAATATTTTCACGCAGCTTTATTTGAGTTTAAAGAAGCTTTCTGGGAAATTACTCCGTCTAATTGGAAGACTGCTAATGAGGCAGACATAAAAGAAACCATCACCAGCAACACTTCTGAATGGTACCAATATTTTGCCAGCTGGAAGATAGAGTGGCATTAGTACTTTACCTGGAAAATAGTTTTGAGATATTCTTGTGAAGGGTTGGTCATGTTCAATAACTCAGCTCCAAGTTGGTGCAAGATTTTCTTAGCTCTGTCGACCTAAACCAAAGAAAGAAGCCGGTTCGTTGTGAAAACACTGCACTGTGTACTAAAAATTTCAACCTCGTTCCCAGGAACTCTCCCTGGCTACTGTTTGGGCACCGGGAGCCAATCGAGAGGTCCTTGGTACGAGGCTGTCAAAATTTAGTTAATCAATCAACTCAACTTTCTTTCTTTCCCTTTTTGCTTTTCGTTACTTTTATTAGTCAACTTTCGTTTTATGCTCTGTACATTCGAAGATTTATAAAACGTGAAACCTATTCTGCAGTCAGGCCTATTCACTGAAAACTCTTATAAAACACAACAATAAGTTTGGTTTGAAGACAACAGGCAGTAATATAGTCTAAAACATTTAGCATCGACACAAATACAACACATTGGCAAAGTAATCTGAATTTAGAATCAGTCCGCAAATAAAAATAAACAAAGCGTAACTCTTACGTTTTTATTTACCTTTTCATTTGTTGATATATTGCACCTAGTAAATTCAGGAAACCGTTTCTTTTCCATGTTAACTGAGCAAAGGTCATCTGTTGTTAATTGATAAAAAGAAATAAGAAAATAAACACAGAGTCAAATGTTAAGTGTTTAAAAAATTTCTTCCGAAGGATAGCGTTGGGAGGGAATGGGGAAGGGGGGATTGGCTTGGAGGTTGAAGCATTGAGTGCTTTGATTTTATAATATTAGGGCCCCCGAATTATCTCCTGAAATCCGGACGTGCTCAAAACACTCGCGCAAATTTTTGTTGCGTGCTCGCATTCTGTTTTATGATCTGCTCAAACACGCGATTAATTTTTAAACAAAAATGCTTGGTGTTGCATAGAAATTAAATGCTTGCATGTTCTCAAGTGCTCGCTAAGGATTATTCCGGGGTCCTAATATGTTCAACTCAACAAAGCTAAAAAGGTCTCCCAAAGGCTTGACAATTTATTCAAAAACTTGTTCGAGACTTAGTTTCTTGAACTGAAACCAATGCTAAAGCAGTGATAGTGAGGCCATTCGCCATTCGTATTAGCGAATTAGCCTGAATCCAGACTAGTTATTATTATAACTGCGAGGTGAATTGTCCCTAATAAAGCTTTGCCGAAAAACTTGGCCAAGCAATAAAAAAGGACGTTTTGTTTTCTATAAAGCATAGATGAGATAAAACGCCTTCTCCACCAAGCCTTCTGGTTTTCTTGGTCCTCTATAGACTCAACAACATCTTGTATTGTTATACACCTAGACTTTCATTCAACAAAACGAGCGCTGTGATTGGCTGATTCTTGGTCACGTGCCCATCAAATTATCCCGACCGCCATCTTTGTTGGTTTGTTTTTGCTACATGATTGTTTAAGGGAAAGTCTAAATATAAAACAAAGCACTTAATGTATAGTCCCTCGGGAAACAAAATAGTTTTGTTTTCTCTCGAGTTCCTATGTTTTGGAACATTGGGATTCTCGATACAAAGCTAATTGTTTCCCTCAGGACTATATATGCATTAAGTGTATAATGTACGTTAGAAGTTGGCATACGTTGTATCTATTGTTGGGCAGATAAATAAAATCAAAATAAAAAAGACATACTCTCAAAGAGTGCTTCTCTCATGAAGTGATGCGGTGCGATGGGAGTCTCGTTTCTTCCACTTGGTAACACTACGCCGATTCCAAAAAAATCTGCATAAGCTTGCTCTTTGAAGAGACCTTCCATGTAATAAACTTTACCCTCCTCCAGGTATTTCATCTTAGACTGCTGATCCGGCCTTTGATAAGGTAAATAAAGAAAATGTTTGCAGTTGTGCAGACATCCGTTATTGATGAAACACGAACGGATGGTTTTCCTAGAGTTGGTGCACCGCAGGTGAACTCAATACAATGCAAGATTATACAACGTACAAAAGTACATTTTAACACCATATAACACAGCTTAATACAATGCAAAACACTATTGTGGAGATCAGGTCATTCCGTTATTGGTCTAGTCTCTCGGTTTTCTGTTGAGGGACTTGATACGGGAACCATAGCACTAGTCGAAAGGGCTGAACCCGTCGTCGTGGTATGTCAGCTGTAAACTGTGGGCATGCGCGAGCGCCGTTTGAAGTCACATATTCTGAACTTTACAAAGCAAGTAGTAATTTAGGAAAAAGGGTAAAGAAATTGTTAACTTATTTGGTTTACAACCCTTTAACACTTTTTGTTTAAGGAACATTGTAGGCCCAGTGTGAGCGGCCTTGGCTCAATAAGTGAGCACTGTGACTGCCAAATGTGAATCGAAGTCCCGGGTTCAATCCTCAGTCGTTTCGAGGGTTGAACGTTTGTGCGTAATTCGGCTTTCGCCACACTTTCCGTGGACATGGACGTTAACGTTAAAGTGCGACTAAAGTAAATCTTCAAACTAGTTTGAAATATCTAAAATTGAAGTTTGGCCCGTATAATTTCCGCTGGGACACTTGTAACCGAATTTGAAGATAAATTTAGCGGAGAATTTACGAACTCAAAATGTCTATTTTAACGTCAAAGCTGCGAACGCTTTTAAGCTCATTAGATATGTGTAATTTCACATGGTTCGAAAGCCAGGAGGTCAAACTCACTTTCCCGGTCAAACTCGTATGATCATGGCGAGATTTGCATGGCTGATGGCCCAATGTTTGAGCAAAAAACTTACTAGCTAGTGCCCTGTAAACGATAGCACAGAGCAGCTTGAAGTCCTTTCAAACCATGTGACGCCATAAATCGCCGTCGTATGTTTTGAATTTTGTTCGCACTGAAAGCACTATTCTGAAAGCTTATTTCACGAACTTTTAGTAAATGGTTAGGTAAGCACTGGTACCCATTCCAGGTTGAATAGAATTGCTGGTGAAAGGCCCTTAGAACTATAAAAGTACCAACGACAAAATGGCTTCAGGAGCACTTTAAGCCGTTGGTCCTAGCAAGTAATCTTCATTCAAGAAGGGTGGCTAAGTAAATAAAACACCCCTTACCTCTCCCCCCATGGTTTGTCTCTGCCATTGTATACAGTCTGATCCAGTATCTTCACGCGCCCAATTGGGTTCACATTAGGACTGAGGAATAATTGACAGTTGTCATCACACCAACTCACGAATTTGTAGCTCCCAGTCTCCGGTGCCACGAAGTACGCACGGAACCGAGCTCCGTAGTGCTCTCTCGCCCCATTGTCGAAATGGTAGAAAGACGCCTTGTAGCTTGATTCGTCTGGCTGGTTTGGAAAACGCGAGCTGTTCACCAACAGCTTGACGGCCTCTCCACTGACATTGTACCACATCTCCATATACACATTCCTCTGGCCGAACACTTCAACAAAAGGGCTTTTTTAGAACATGTACATATTGCTGGTTTGCACGTGACGTCATGGCGGCCATGTTGGTGCTCTTGAACAAAAGAATTTTGATCATTTCTTTTGTTTGGAGCACCACCACGGCCGCTTCATCTTTTGTTTTTGGTGTCTCTAGGGAATGGTTGCAACCAAAGAGTACAAATCATATTCGCGCGCTTGTTGTATGACGCGAGAAAGCATCACGCATTGCCGGTCACGCAGCTGCACAATCGAAAAATGTTTGCTGTTCATTGATTTTTACGGAAGTTGTTCATGGCTATCTTGTGTCTTTCGTGTCATGGATGCATTCAGCTACTCAAACGCTTCTCTCATGCTCTACAAACTTTCTACGTGCACCCATAAGCACAGTAGATGTGCATGGTAAACATGAAAACCAAATATAAAATCAAAATCGAATTGTCATAGAAAACACTTAAAAAGGAAAAAGAAAATAACAAGCTATTCTGTTTGACTTTCAAGTGTCTTTTTAGCAATTGTTTAATAGGGTTGAACCATTTTAGGCAAAAAAATATATGAAAACTATTGAAAAAAAAAACGCTAGAAAACAAAAAAACAACCGGTTTATTCCTCTGTTACCGTTAGAAAGTGAATGAGGAGATCTGCATCTGTTCACAAAGCGTCATTCACATTTGCATGTAGATTTAGTTCCACTATGTCGAAATCGGAATTATACCTACTTTTCCTGCCTTTGTCAAGAAATTAGCCTCGCGATAGTACTTCGCCAATTAGTTTGGGTTTTGTTGATTGAAAATGCCATTTGTTGATAAGTATTTTTGCTATTCAACCGCCATGTTCTAATTGCGGCCGAGCCCACGTGATACCATAGCTCCGACACAGGAAGTGACATATGTTTCTTAAGTCAAACTTGTACAAACATGGCTAGTTAAAAATAAAAAAAGAAATGAAAATCAAACAAAAAGGGAGCAAAAAGAAGGCAAAACATTGTCGAGTTTTGAATTTATATTTAGAATATGCGAACTCGGTTGAGAAACCGCATAAAAACGCGGGCTCATAATGCTTTGATGAAACACAAAGCCGAGATGGCGGCCGTAAACTTCAACACTTTGAACACTAAATCAAGTGCCCTGCGAGCTAGTTATTATATTTTTGGCTTCACCAATATGTTAATTTACATCCGAGAGAAGGTTTCAAGCGAAAAAAAGGTTAAAAAGGGTTTCCAAGTTTCGTAACAATGGCACTTTAAGCCATCAAGCCAGTGCGCAAAATGTTGGATAGCTTGTCATTTTCATATTTTTGTGAAAAAAAAAACGTCCTAAATTTTTACCTTTTTATGATGTGTTTAGATATTGTAATAAAAGGGCATTTTAAGAGACGACAGAATAATAGATTTTACTCTCCTAACCTTTCCACTTATAATTTAAAGCATTGGAAACAGATTTTGCATTTCCTTAAAAGACTTTTTGGTCTATTTGAAGATTTCGTTGCACTGGCTGTCATCTCTTTTAAGTTGCCATGGCTACTGAAAGCAGAATTGTTTAAAATAAGAATAAAACAACAATACCAACGTGAAGGGAAGATAAAGACCATGACACTTCCACTTCGAGATACTCATAAAACTATTGATTTTAAGGTGTCGTTGGAAACGGACATTGAAAGCTCAAAAACTCATGAAAAGGTTGAATTAAGCCGCTTGTTTCGTAAACTGTCTGTCATTCCGCTACTACAGATTGGTTTATTACTAATAAAACAATCAGTATTCAGTACATCACTTTGTTTTCAACTTTCTGTTTTCGCTCGTAAGATTCATTGCATCTCTGTGTTTGTTCAAGAAACTATTTCTTATTGTTCGTTAATTTTTTTTTCTGTATATGCAAATTTCCATCCACTTTTTACCACCATTAAAAATTCAGTTGCTTTGGAAAAAACAGAAACTTTGCAATCAGAGTCATTTGAAAATACATCATGACAACGTAATGACCTTTTAAATCGAATAAGATTGGAGGAAACAATGCAAGATCCCGAAAAACAGCACATTGAATTCGCACTTTTTAATACTGGTGCAATTGTTTATCATGCGGTCGTATATCTTGTCGCTGAGAAGCAGTACATTGTTGACACAATTTATTCATATCATTCTTCTGCCAGCGCAGTTTGTCAAAGTGAATGCGTCAAAGGCTCGATCAATTCAAAAGATTCATGTAAATTCTGTCATCGCGTGTTTGTTCAGGGACAACGTCGCTCTTAAATTTTCGAAGCAGACGAAAAGCTTAAGTATTACAAAACGTTTTCATCCTTTTGACAAAATATCTACGTTAGTTTTTATTGACCAAGTAGGTGTTAAAACTCTTTATAACAATAAACTTTGGACTTGAGACCGTTTAAAGATAAAGAGTGTAAGTTTTGTAGCCGTTTTGTTGTAGGTTTTTGCCATTTGGTCCACATTAGAAATTTGAGCGGGAAAACATAGCAAAACAAAGAGGGAATCACAGTTTAGAAAAATCAAAGTATAGTAGAAAAATTTCATATTGATTAAAAGTAACAAGTGAAACTTAAAATGGCAATACCTAAATTGAATCAATTTTTGCAATTAACAGTATTTCTGTCTGCAGGGTTTTTTTCAATTTTTGTTGTAGATAATTAAAATTAATGTAAAACAAGAAGATAGAAATCTTTTGGGTGATCCGTAATGAGATTATACAGATATCTAGGAAGTTTGCTATATAAGTCAATAAAACCAATAATACATAGATTCGGCCTCTTTTATAGAACAGTAAAAAAAAGTATTACCTTTTATATAGAAATATTGAACATCGCTGTCGATGTTTGTTTTACCGGCTTTAGGGGGGATGTAACCCAAAGCACAGGAAATATTATTTTGGCAAATAACGTTTAATCCAAGTTTAATAACACTGTTTCTCGTTTTCGTTAATTTGGAAAGTGAGTACTTAATGAAATTGCAATAATTTTTTGTTTCCAAAGCGCATAAGGCTGTAGTCTTAAAAATACAAACAAATTATCCCTGTACGTAAAACGCAATTGATCAAGTTTGACTCACATAATTTTTTCCAACATTGAAAAAGAACATGACCCGTTTTATTCTAACAATTGAGTTTATTAAAGATACAACCATTTTTCTATATTAACTTTTAAAGCATTGTTCTAACAGAGAAACCAAAGAACGAATTTGCTAATACATTCTTTAAATTAGATCTCGACAAATCAACTACATTGCAAAACCCTCTGTAACGGTTTAGATGGATTTTAACACTTTTTGTAAAATTCAAAAATAAACCCACTTTTTCTGTTGGTTGCTTTACACAGATAATGTTCATTGAGGTGATATGGTGTTGGTAAACACTACACATACAGAACCAACTTATCGGAGGCTGTTCGCGCTAAACACCTTTCTTGAAAAACATTATTTTGCTACTCACGCAAACTTACCTTGGTGAATTATGACGCACAACAAGAAAGTCTGTTCAAATGAAGCACAAAAATGACATAAGTTTATAGAAGACAAACGAAAATCTCAAAATAAAAAATGTTTCATTTTTACAAACCTTCAAGAACTGGTCTCCCATGAATTCTAAATAGACTCTAACCGCAAGCTATTGTTTTAAGAAGCTTTGGTAATTTTTTGTATAGTTATATGTTAACGCTTACTTCATGATCAAGACCCAATTTGTAATGGGAAACAGGTAGATGAAAATTCCAGCCCTGGCGATAGTTGCGCTGAATGCCAACTCGAATCAGCTGTTCGCCACAGACTCGACTCGCTTGCCATTTGAGGCGCAATAATTGTGAGCTTGGCCAATGAAAACAAAGTTGTTATAGTTTGACTCTTAGAAAGTTTGATGAATATTTGCTCATGTCAAAGACTTTGACTAAAGCTTTAATAAACTGACATAACGCCAATGAGATGTAGTAACAGCTGCCTCCTCAACATCCAGTAAATTGACTGTTCTTGGCATGTTGAATTTTATACTATGTTTGTCGAATTTGCCTTTGAACATTGAAATTCATTCAATACATATATTTTTATATGCCCTACGATTCAATGGATTCTTGTAACTTCTCGAGTGAAACTCAGTTTTGACCGTTGCACGACCCATAGACAAGTTATTAAGGAAAGGATTCATTAAATTACTTTCAAACCTTCAATAAAAATTCGAGCTTCAAGTTTCTGTTATATCATAATGATTTTACCGTTGATATGCTCTGAAAGCAAGGTTTTCTCATTGGTGTCAATAGTTTTCTGATGGATGCACTTCATTTTAGAGAGCTTGGAAACTGTCGTGAATTAGCTGAACAAATGTAAGCAACGCTGGTAATAGCGTTTCTTACTGAAAACATTATTTTCTTGGAGAATTGAAGATAAGCTCTCTACTCTTTGTAGAGATTTAAACTACTTGACTAAAAAGCGGGAAAGTGACATTGAAATAGTGAATACTGACGAAAGAGCTAGACGCATAATTAAAAGACGTGGGGTATCGACTTACGCAAAACGAAGCTGTCAAGTACCCAACGGCTAACAGAAGGATATTGATAACGCCGGCGTTCCATTAGTTCAAAACGATGAAGTAAATGTAAATTGTTCCAGGTATCACCTGGCTCAAAAAGGATGCCAAGAGTATTAGGTTTCCACAGGTAAGAAACAGGGATGAAAATGCTTTCAGGTGTCATCTGGTTAAAGAAAGAATGCCATAAGAGATTAAGATTTCAATAGGTCATGTAGAAACAGGGATCTCAGTTTTAATAGTTCAGTTTATATTGGAGAATTATATATTGAGAATAAGGTCTCTATAGGTACATAATGCCAAGGATGAAAGTGCTTTTAGGTATAATCTGGTTAAAAAAATAATACCAAGATCATTCAGTTTATAAAGGTCAGAAACGAGCGTCGTCTACTTAAAAAATGGATGCCAAAAATTTCGGCTTTCCTTAGATCAGAAACGAGGATGTGAATGATTATGTATCATCTGGGCGAAAGTAAGGTTGCCTTGAATCAGATAATTTAAAACACTGGTTCAAAACAGGAGTATCAATGATTTCTGGTATTATCTGGTTCAAAACAAGGATATGATGATGATGATGATGATCGAAATGATTGAACACGTTTGCACAGTTTTATATACACCAAAAAATGGTTTTATACTTTCATTTTTTTCAAGGATGTGAAGAATATTGGATATCTACTGGTTGTCGGGCATACATGATTCAAACTAAGTTGTAGAGTATTCACTAACTTTTATCAACAAGAAATTCAGTGAAGATACCTGGAACTTTAATTTACCTGCGGTAACAAAGGGGGGAACAAAAAATGAACCAATGCAATTCAAAAATTAATAAACCATATCGGCATAACAGTTCGACAACCAAACATTGTTTCGAGGTCATAGGAAGATTGCCAGTAATTGTTAGCCAAATCCGGTGTGCTTAAGAACTCAGGTAGTTTTGTGTACAAATGAGGTCTACCGCCGCCTGGTTAGCCTAGTTGGTAAGGCGTCAGTCTTTCAAGCGGGAGGCCCGGGTTCGATTCCCGGTGCCGGACCTTGATTCAGGGTCTTAAAACAACTGAGGAGAAGGTGCTGCCTTTGCCCTAACATCTGCAAACGGTTAGACCTTCGCGTCTTC
>JAOBAT010067472.1:0-22939 GCA_026413305.1 Hydrozoanthus tunicans
GGGGGGAAAGGGGGAAGGGGAGAGGGAGAAAGAAGGAAAGGGAAGAAGGGAAAAGGGAACGGGGGAAAAGAGGGAAGTGGAAGAGGGGGGAAGGGGAAAGGTCGAGTGATAGGTAAGGGCTGATTATTCAGTCAGTGATGGATGGGTTACTACTCACTCGGTCAGAGGGATTAGCTTCTTATTCATGTACTCCAGTAGCATTGGGATCACCATAGCAACGACTGAGGGTACGTGAGATTCTATTATGTACATGGTGCTGTACAAAGCAGATACCTAGGAAGACAATATTAATAACCATGTTACCAAAATAATAAAAGTAACACATCTTTTTTTGAGACAAGACAAGACGGGACAATTTTGCATCTCTTCCCTTTGATAGGTTACATAGTTACAGTATAACTAAATACCAGGAGAGCAGGTCCCTTGAAAAACTTCGAAGCTAACTAGTTCAGGGAACAAAACCACACATATCATTTGCAGCAGTCGTCGAAGGACTCAAAAAATGAAGCAAAAAGCAACGAAAGCATGGATAACCGGGTACACACATACAAAGCTAATAAAACTGTTCTCAGAAAAGTCCTCACGACTAAGAAGTATCTGTCTCACCTGAAGTGGCACGTGGACACTACGTAACGACGTCTCAATGATCTTGCACACTTTCTCAGCTGTAGGTCCCTCCTGGAAACATTGATTTACCAGAATACAGATTTTCAATATGTAACTCCTTTCTTCTTCGTCGTATGAGAATACAATATCCGCTTGACTGAGGTGTTTGCAACCCATAGAACACTGACTGCCTTAGAGTGGTGCAGTGCCCCAAAATGGATTCTTCATAACGTTTCAACACAAATATTAGAGTAATAATGTTCTAAACAGAAAGCTTTCTTAGCAGCGATACGCGATTGGCGACTTTCTGTAACTAACAACAAAGACGTTAAACATCAAATAAGATTTGTTTAATCATTTAATGTGCCACAGCAAAGTAATTCGAAGTGATCTAATTGTTATGGGGTGAAGTGTCTTCTACTCTCAAGGTTAAAAAATAAAAGTAATTCAACTTAAAATTCTATGTGCTAAAAATACAGCAATGTGTATGAATAATGAGCACGTGGCCTCAATATGAAGGTTTTGTTTGTGTGCAGTGAAGAGTAATTCGGAAACTGACTCTTTAAATCCTTTAACAGGCTAGTTTATCAGACCGGGGCACAGTCGTTCAAACGCCTTATTAACAATAACCCGATGTTAAACTTTTAAACCAACGTTTTTGCTACACAGACTGTGTCGAGCCGTAGTTTTGGAATTGACAAGTTTTTTTTCCGTGAAAAATCTAAACAGAATTTTATAAATTTAAATCTGGCTTAACCCAGGGTTAAGGTTGACCAGCCTTTGAACAACCCAGCCCAAGTTTGTACTGTTAGTATCGGCGGGGGATTTCTACTCACTATTTTAAGGAAGGCCAACGCCTTGCACATAGAGGGTAAAAGGTACTGAGAAACCAGGTCATCTTCCTGATAATGGTTGTTGTGTAGTTCTAAACACGTTGCTAGAACCAACTCGAGGTGATTTGAGTCAACAAATAGGTCTGACAACACGGTTAACTGCAAAAGAAAGCAACAGATTCAAACTACAAGATTTCGTCCAAACTGTGACTCTATGCGGGCGACAGATACTTTGTGTGTTTCTTATCATGAAAAATTTCAACATAGAGAATAAGACATAATAAAGATAAATTAATAAAGATATTTAAAAAATTATTCAAAAACAGAAAAAAATTGTTCAGGTTCTCTTAATATCTTATTAACAAATTTCGACATCTGCAAGAAGCTAATCAGAAAATAAACCACCGTTATGCAGTTTTTGTGGAAAATTTCTTTATGTCTGAACTTTTTACCTCTCAGACAAAAAGCTTTCCAACTATACAGCCCTACCTTAAAACAAGAGTAAAATCAAATTAAATTTTAGAACGTTTAAGCTGAATAATTCAGTAAGTTTACAGTTTGAACGACTTATAACTTTCGACTAAAAAGATATTTAACATACCGCTTTTGCTGCCTCAGTGACGAGCATGAGTGGGGGTCTGGGGTGAACATACGGGGACATCCATTGATTGAAGAGCTCCAGCAAGAACTGTAGACACGACTTGATGTCTGGTTTACCTGGTCTGGGCATGCGTGGTAGAGACACGACAACCGCTGCGTCGTCTTCACTGTCTAGATCCTCTTGGACTTCAGCTAGTGACTGGCTTAAGAGGCCGTTAATTGAGATCTGGATATGAGGAGAAATGAGTAGCAAACAGGGTATTGTCATTCAGATCTGAAATTTTCAACCTGACCCTTTCATTGGCACCAAAGTTCGTTAACAAACTGACTCTCCTAACATGTCTCAATCCTAAAAAGGATATTTGGTAACGAGGAAACAGTAAATTGATAAAATAATGCAAACTGTATTGATAAAAAAGCTAAATTCCCCTAAACTGCTCAGATGAAAGTTCAGGTCCTGTTTGGTCATTAATTTGCAAACAGAAAACAAAGACGCATTAGCTTTCATCAGCATTTGATTATTCCTCCTTCGCCGAGACGATACTTAATACTTATTCTATTTTAACTGAGGTAAATAGTGGCAGAATATTCGGGGCTCAGTAGATATGTCAAGCCACTGTCCACCAAAATTGAGATAGAACCAGTGTTTTAGTATATATCAGCGAGACAACTGATCTATCCAAATTGCCTAAAATAAAGTACTTTTATTAATTGAATCACAGAGCGTGACGAAACTCACGTATGAGCAGCTTAATTTACAACAACAAATGTAAATATAAAGCTTACTAACTTTGAAATATTTTTGAAACAAGTTCTGTCGCCACCTTGGTGTTTTGAGGAGTGGCATTTTCTGTACATTTTTCAGTATCGTAAACGGACGCGAAAAGACTTCTTCCGTCCGTCGTTTTTTTCATTATTTACTAATTCAGAGGTAAATTGTGGCTCACATCTGATATTTCTAAACAAATCAAACCATGCCCAGCCGAGTGTGTAATGAAGGGAACTCGTTTACCTGTCCAAAGGTGAAGTCGTGATACCCGGGTATTCTGTCGATATTCAGGCTGTACAGCGGATGGTCAAACAAGAGACGGTGACTAACCCACAGGGTGCTGCAACCATGGTTACCAACACTGCTGGATCGTCGAATACTTGTAGACCTCTCTTGCTTCATTTTGTCCTTCGAGAGGTATTCTCGACCACTTGTTTGGATACAACACAAAACAGATGTCAGTTTGAACAACTAACATATTCATATAGGGCTCGAAATTAAATTTCACCCAAGTAGCCAATTGGACACTCCGAAAAAGACGGCGGTTGTTCTTTTTACCACAATGCTTTGCAAACCTAACACATGGTTAATCTCTTCCTTGTACTAACCAACACTGCTTGTGTCGAATTTGAACTCTCGCTCTGCCTTTTATAGACAATTTTAGACGTTTGTATGCATTGAAACAAACACAACCACATTCAGAATCACGAGAAAAATGCACTCACGCTAGAAAAGAAGAAAGTAAATATAAGTTCTCTTTTTCTACTCAGTAAAAACTTTTCTTCATTCTAAATATGAATAATGAAATAACAGTATGCAAAGTAACAAATATAAACACAAACAAAGACGAAAACACCGGATCAGACGTACAAACGAAACTTAAACCCAACAAAAAATCTTTCAACATATAGAACCTACCCGGCACAACACGCAGCTACGAATTCTTCTTCTATAATTCCTCGAACAACTGCAAGTTTTCTGCCGGCCCTGCCAAAAAGCAAACCAACGATGACGAGAGCCCAGATCACATTTTATTGAAAACAAACTCGATTGGCTATGAATAAGAGTTGTTTCTTGCCTCTGTAATGTTCTCCTGTTTTATTGGTCCGTACAGAGCAATGTGACAAACTATTGTCGTTTAACCAGTTGCATACTTGAAGTATTTTTCTTTATATGATTAAAACAAAATTATTTAGCTAAAGTTAAGGAAAGTTAAACAGACCTTGACAACCAAAGTTATATTGGTAAACAAATAAAGCTTAAAAAAGTTTTGAGTAAAGTTCAAAAGGGATTACAGGTCAGCGACAGTATGCGTGAGCGTGGGCAAACAACTACTGACATAGTTTTTGGCACAAGCCAACTGTTTCTTACATTTCTGAGATTTTATTGGTAAAAGCTTGTCTGAAAAATCTTCCTCTAGAATCATATACAGGACTAAAACCGTTTCATAGCCTAGGATTCATTATGAGTTTTTAGTTCACACCTGCTGCCGAGAAAAGGAAGATGGCGGTGTCTTGGTCCATGAAGATGTCCCCCTACAGCCGGGTTACCTGGCACTGGGTACCAGGCTGTTTGCAACAGTAGAGCGGTGATTGCACGTACTGCCAGACAGCACGCGTTACTAGATTCCATGTCCTCCTACAAGGCAGCAATGTTCTGTTAGACTTGGTAATTATAGCCTGGAAGAACCAGTGGGTTACACTGTATTATTTTTATTAAATTTCACTAAAATCTAAATCTGTATAATCTATAATTACGATTACTATTATTAGTAGTAAAACAATCGAGATTAATCTAGTCGGTAAAAGAGAGCTCTATACTAAAAGAAATTTAGCATAAATATTAAATGTTGGAGGCATAAAAACGCTTATATAGCTTTTTACAACGATTATCTGTTTTATGCTTTTAACACTTAAAGTTATTATTATTATTATTATTATTATTATTATTATCATTCTCATCATCATCATCATCATCATTATGATCATCAATATTTTCATTATAATTATCATTATCATTATCATAATTAAAAAGGATAGACGATGTAATCGTCACTCCAGCTGTAGTTGCAGCGGTTTTCATGTATGAAGTATCCAACTAAATTGACGTTGAGTGAAGTGTTTTACCTCTGGTGAAACATTCTCAGGTAGCGGTGGTGAGCTAAGGACGCCTAACAGAGCTGCCCACGTTTCTTCGAACTGCTGCCGTGTAGTCCAGCCTGAGGAAAATTAGGATAAATAATAACAAACACAATAATAGTAAAATTAATAACGATAATAATAATAATAATAACAATATTGATAACAATTGTGGTTTATTCTCCGCATTTCCATGAAATGACTATTCATCAGTAGAAATGACTTCTTAAATTTCATTAAAAATACTAAAGACTTAAACTATTGTCGACAGAAATAGTAACAATCTTATCAATTGATAAAAAAGATGTTGAAACCCTAAGAAATGGCGAAGTTTCGAAAAGAAATGATCCCGCGCGATTCGAGACAAACTAGCAAGTTAAAGTAACCCCAATCAGCAACAGCTGTTGAGAAGAAGCCTCCAGAATGGGTTACAATGTTTTATCCCTCGGCCAAGGTCTTGTAAGTAGTACATTGTATTACAACTGACCGGGTCAGGCCCGTAGGATAATACCCAGGTTTTTAAGGTTATTTTGCCTGCCTGTTTTACATTTCAGTGTCACACAAACAGCCCAATTACAAAATTTCCTGGGGGAAAACAACCCCCTCCCCCGAGACTCACGCCTTCGGGGCTCAATTGGTCCGCCTACACGTACGATCGCACCCTCCTGCCAAAATTCCTGGCTAAGGGCCTGCTCGACAAGACATACACTTACGGTTACAGCGGTTACAACGGAACATGTATGTTCTTCAATATTTAAGTCACATATTACATAACCCACAGAATAATTTCTAACCTAATAAGTTGACTCGCATGACAAAATCGTTCAAAACTTCCTTCTCTTTTAGAATCTCAATTGGAACAGGAGGTAGTTCGGTCTTCAGAGGACCTTCTGGGGTGGGCATCCAACCCAACTTCCACACCAGGGTTGGCGTACGGGCATAAGTGTTAACCAATGGGAGGCGAGCTAGGCTAACAATAACTGTATGGAACGGACCAATCAGGTGCTGGGGAACTGTCGGTTTTCTACTGGTCTGTGGCAGCAGGTGAACATGGACCAAACTTACTAGTTCAGAGATCTGATCGCAGGATCTTGTAATTGCCTGGAAACCTATAAAGAACCAGAACGTGTTCATATTAAAAGAGAAAACAAATTTACAAAGGAGGTAGTTAAATCCTTTCTTAAGCCAAGTGGCCCACTATTAGGCCAGCGGTTATCTCCAATTTCCGTAGTGTTGAACGGGTAGTGTTACAAAAGTGACTCAATACCTCCCCCTGGACAGGACACTAATCTATCGCAGGTTAGTTCCTAGCAGAAGCTGGTACTCAAGTATACAGCTGAGCCGACTGGAACAAGTTTGGTAAGTTTCTTGATCAAGGACACAACACAGTGGTCTGACCGGGGCTCGAACTCACGACCCTAGGATTACGAATCGAACACGCTAACCGCTCGGCCACTGCGCCGCCACAAAAGGGGTAGCAAGTTACTTTTGCTCAACAAATGCACCAAAACCGCCTTTTCTGGATTCTTTAAGCATTCATACTTTTAGTTAAAGTTTGTTTGGAGCATCTTGTGAAACGCTCAAGAATAAAAAGTCAACTTGTGAGTGGTATTTATATCAATTTAAATCGACAAGTTTCATTAACGTCATAAAACTTTTACTTACTGTCGAATTCTTCCTCTTCTGAAGTCCTTGTCTCTGTCTCTGATACACCACCAGTGGACATTTCACTAGGGCGTAAAATAACTACAGAAACGGAATATTTCAATGTCAAATTTGAAAATTTCTGAACTTTCAAAGAATAGTGTGGGGTAGTATTTAACCAGTTAATAAGAGGTACAAGATTGGCAACTACGTTAATTACAAAAAAAAAACATTAAATATGTTCCGTATTCCTGTTCAAAAGCTTCATTGTCTAAATCCGTAACGGTATACCAATGATATAAATTTGGTGTTCAGTTTATTGTAAGGTTAGTAAAAACATGAATCAGACGAAAACCAAACAAGCGAATTAAAAGAAAGCAAAAACTAAAACAAAGGATTCAGTTTTCAACCTTGTGGTTTCAAGGGGGGGGGGTTCTTTTTGCCTTGTGTGTCCTTTGCTGAGCTGATGCACTGTTTTATATATCCAACGACAAATTTTCTTAAAATATTACGATCACTATCATCATCACCATCATCATCTTCACCACCACTACCATCATTATCATTATCATCATCAAAGTAAATCTGTAGATACCTGCTTTAGTGAGAGTGTACAGGTTGCTGATAGCCGAGCAGACGAGAGGAACATATTCAACGTCACCCACTATAACTTCATAATCTCGATGCAGAATCTAAGGGCAAATTATAATTGAAGTAAATAACTTTAATGATAAAATTCATAAACAAAACAACAAAAACAATTACAGAAACATTTTTTCTTAGTCATAAAAGAAGATTGGGAAGTCACGAGACAGTGTACAGGGCTTTTTCACTTCTTAAGAGATCGATGTGCTAAACTCAGTGGGAACAAAAAAACAGAGACAAACATGAGTCAACAAAAACTACAAAAGAATCCAATCCAAAACAACAAAGGCCTGCCAAACCTTTCCAAGGCAATCAAGAGATATCTGCAGCTCCTCTGAACCTGGTTTCTGGCCGTGTTTCAGCTTATGGGTAATGATCTACGATAAAATTGAAAGGCAGTTGTAATTAATCAATGCATAGCGTAGTATTACCTTGTTTCAAAAGTAAGCTAATTAAGACAAAGATAGAAGGCCCCGAGCAGGTACGGTCATAATTGTAGGTATCTACCTTTCTTAAGACCTAGTACAGACTGATATACTTGTGTGTGTAGGCTGCGAGCAAAAACCTTCATATTGGTTGGCCTAGAGCGACCATGTGCGAAAAATGTCTGCTGTTACAGTGCTTTTATACTATCTGTCATTTCTTTTCCCGCACTGAAATAATTGTAGATTCATGTCAGTTTATATACTAACCTTTCCATTTATTACGCCTTTCCTAAGCCTCATAACTCGCTTGTTCGGTAGAAAATATAATTCAATTTAATTTGTATCACAATACCATTTAGTCAGCTACCTGGTGACGATTTTTTGTCACGCTTACCATTGGTGGAAGAAAAATAAAACGGCAGTAAATTGTTATAACCCCCTAATTTTAGGCCTGGTACGATACAACCATGATTTGTAGGCCGGGGGCAAAAATTCTACTTGCCTGGAGTGACCATGTGCAGAAAATGAAATATCTGCTATTAAATTCCTCTATTATATCTTAGTTCTTTTCTCAGTGCTGACCCAGTTTCTGGTTACCTTTCCATTTATTACGTATTTCCTAAGCCTCATAACTTGCTTCCGTATTTATTGTTCGGCAGAAAGTATACTTTAAATTGGTTTGTATAAAAAGAATACTTAATCAGCTAAAATCTGTTGACATTTTGTGTCACACCTACCATTAATGGAAGGAAGATAAAACGGCATATTTGCACTTGGTTGAGTCGAGGAACTTGGCATCCAGCGGGTAATGAGCTTAGCGAGTTGATGTACGTGATAAGCGCCCTGGCTAGGTTGATCACGTGGTTACACCACGTGACATCCTTAGACTTGGTGAGGAAGACTTCCTTGCGAACCCGAAGCCGAATAGGCGGGCTTTGAGACCCATCTGACAAACCTTAACGCACAAAAGCATAAGAGCTATACATTCTAAGGTATGACACACGTAAATCTAAGACAGTTTATTCAAACGATGACTGAGATAATTCGCTTTTTCCGTTTTTTTTCCTTTTAAAAACTAATTCTCATCTCCCATTTCTTCTTTTTTCTCTATTATTCAATCAACTTCCTTTTCAAAATTCGCTACAACAGCCCCCCTCCCCCCCCCCCCCCCCATTTACCACTCGTTTCTTTTCTCATTAACCTTTCTGCAACATTCCTCTTCACTTTACTTCACAAGGTTCCTGTATCTCAACATTCTCTTTATTTATTCAAATAAATGGCCTTTCTTTCTTCATTTGTTATGTATCCCCCACTGTGACTACACCCTCTCCACATTCCTCTCCTTCTACACTACTTGTAACCCTTTATGTTTTTTTTCCACCACTTTCTTCCCCTTTCCTTTACTGGCCATCCCTTCATCTTTTACCAAGCTCAGAAATCAGTTCACCTGCAGCGACATAACTCTCGAACAACTCCTCGGCAATCTGCTCAACATGTCTCATCAGAGTAACCTGTGATGCTTTGAGCAAGTGATCTATTCCAGTACTCTCAAAGTGTTCGGTGTTCTCGTAAGGGCTGAGGGGTTCAAATTCCTAAATGAAAAAGAAAAATGCAAGCAATGATACGGTAACTAACATGACATAAATAAGTGAGCTGAAATTTTTATCTCTCTCCTAACTTACAATCTAAAAGAATTTTAAGTTGTTTCATTTCTTAAAATAAAACTATTAAGTAAGAACGAGGGTGCAATAAAACGTCACAACATGTGCTTTGTCAAATGGCACCCTTTATTAAATCTGTTTAGAAAATTACTTTTTAAGAACTGGAGAGTTTCATCAGAGTTCACAGTGTTCAGTTTGTAAATACAATAGCCTCAAAGCTTAAGTTAAGGTATAAATAAAAGTTGTTTGTTCGACGACTAGGTTCAAACTAATCCTTTCTCGAACAAAACGGCCCGCTAGGCCGGCGCTTATCTCTGGTTTCCACAGTGCTAAGCGGATGAGAGTCTTTGACTCCCCCTGGACAGGACACTAAACCATCGCAGGTGAGCCCCCAGCAGAAACTGGTACTCATTCATACAGCTGAGTCAACTGGAACAAGTCGGGTGAAGTGTCTTGCTCAAGGACACAACACAGTGGTCTGACCGGGGCTCGAACTGGTGACCCTAGGATTGCGAATCAAACAAGCAACTGCGATGCCAACTTGGTTGAAACCTTGTTTTAATTTTGGTCTTAGTGCCACAAACTACACACACTTCATTCAAATTCCAGTTTTGCAAGAAAAAAGGCAAACAGTAGGACTTAACATACTTAATTTAAATGTGATTCAAGCAGTTTTACCTCAGCATTGAGTTTTCGTGAAGCATACAGTAAAGTTCTCTCCACTCCACATGCGATACACTCGTCGAGGAGGGACGTGTCAAAGGTCTATAGGGTTAAGGGCAGCAGAAAGAAGTTAGGTTGAGATAGAAATGCACTGTTACCGAATGAAACTCAACAACAACAATGCAATGCCGTATAACATCAAGCTATCGACTTATATTTTTTGTACCTTTTTCTCCATAATTACTTTGGCTGTTGTGTATCCTAACACACAGAGCAGCTGAACCGCTTCCTGAGAAGTCCTCCTCCTGTGGCTGACCGAGAAGCTTGGTACACTGCAACAGTGGCTTGCAATCAAAGGAAGCCATTCCTAGAAGAGAAAAGAACTTGTAAAACATTGCATTTTTTTTTACATTCGCGCTGACTGTGAACATGGGGCAACACGTAGGTACATGTAGCCTTTACTCGGGACGGTTTAGTACAAACTTGGAAACCTTTAAAAGAATCCCCCGGGCATTATTAAAAGTGCGAGCCTACCAACAAAAACCAGCTACAACTACAGACTAACTGTAACTACACTCCTGGATAGGTTTCCGTCGACAGGAAAAGTACCAAACTACCGACTTTGGTTAAGGAAACACAGGTTTTGAATGAAGCGTTTGAAACCACACTGAATTGTTTCGGTTAAGCTGTAATAAGAAGCGTTTGTAAATATTACTTACTAACATTTTTATTACTATTATTGTCACTGTCATTATTCATGTTATGATCATTATCACTATTATTATTATTATTATTATTATTATTATTATTATTATTATTATTATTATTTCATCATCGTATTACATACCTGTCCAATTGTATACTTATTACCACGAAGGCTGGCGGAGATTTCACTCGAGAGGCTGCTTTCAGTTACTAAGTTGTCGGTAGCAGCTAAGAGGCGACGTACAAGAGACTGTAGCCTGGGATTTCTTGGAATAAACAATAAATACTTAAGTACTGAGTTGTGGGTAGCAGCTAACAAACCACATACAAGAGACCGGAAACTGGGATTTCTTGGAATTAACAATAAATACTTAAATACTGAGTTGTGGGCAGCAGCTAAGAAGTGACATACAAGAGACTTCAACCTGGGATTTCTTGGAATGAGCAATAAATACTTAAGTACTTAGTTGTGGATAGCAGCTAAGAGGCGACGTACAAGAAACTGTAGCCTTGGATTTCTTAGAATGAACAACAAATAATTCCTTTTTTAAGCATTTTTACCTTGTTAACGGACTTTTAGTTTTGAACACACTTCAATCTATCTTGGGTATTTAAATTGGCTTCAGGTAACGCTACTTTTCTTAGTTATTCACAAAGGCTCTTGACTAATTAAAAAAAACATCAACGCTTTATTTTTACACCTCAGATGCCTTAGAAATTGTTGCCTCTCAACCCATAACACGAATCTTGTACTGATCTCACGTTTTTTGAAATAATTTAACAGAAGATTATTTACCTGCAGGCAGCTGGTTTAAGGGCCAGTTGGGTACAAACTGATGCCAAGTTCTTCAAGCCAGTTGGCTGGTCAAAAATAAATCCATTGGTTGGAAAGATTCAGATTACGGAAATAGACGTCCTTAAACACTTTCTTGAGATGAATAGACTATTAAAGATACCCTACAACTATCAACATCAATTTATAAGGAAAGAATTTCAAGGGGTGTTAAGTGACACCATGTTACGCATAATGTAGAATAAAAACTTATAAGACAAGAAATAATTTAAAGGAGTTATGTTGTCATTCAACAATAATAAAATTAACTACCAACAAGAACATTTATTTTGCTATTACTAATAATACGATTATCGGGTCCGTGAGGCTGGTTAGGCCCCTTGGCGGAATACTGTTCTTACTTTCCACGAATAAAAAAGTGCAGACTCATTGTGTAAACATTATTACATTCTTTTTATCTGTTAATATTCTATTTTGACCTGATGATGGTGTCATGACACCGAAACGTTGTCCGATGTTTCTGCCTGTGATTTTCATTGTCAAGCAGACTCATTGGTTTACCAAAATAGAGAAGTGCATTATACATCAGGATACGGGAGTAGATTTTGTGCATTAGAGTGGAAACTGAAATGGGCTGGAAAAAGAGCGTGTTTGCAGAACAGAGTGTAAAGCAAGAGATATAGATTCGAGTGAAGTTTGGCCATTGGAAAGGGGAATTATTCCAAGTATCGCCGATCTACAGTTTCATTAAAGAACCCCATAAACGAAGGGAAGAGAAAAATCTCTTGCCTCGGTGGGATTCGAACCCATGACCTATGAAACTGATCTACGTCGCTCATGCCAACTTACTCGAATCTATATGTTGTATTTATAGATATGCCACTCAAAGACAACACTCTAAGGCTTCTGTTGTTCATTTGACGTTATGTCCTTAAAGAGTGACTGGTTGACTATAGCAGACTGAACTGGTTACAGTAGATTCTGTTACCCACCTGTTTGTTCGACGCTAGTCCGGCTTCGATTAAAGAACAAATGTGACTTTCAGCCATCCTTGAGACAGCCCGAAAGTGACTTGGTAAGAACACATCCGACAACACGCTTACCAACAAGGGGGTCTGGGACGAATGAACATCCACAATGCACTGCAGCAGGCGTTTCCCGAATCCAGGCTTTGAAATACCATACAAAATAAATTTTTGAGTCCAACAATAAAACGAGTTTCTATTGTGTACAGATCGGTAACATGTGGCATACGCAACACAATCAGACTAGGGTACAACTAGATATCCAAAAAGCGTTCACTGGGCTTCCTTTTGTTCCAGCAGTCTGGGTTCTTAACTAATTGATTCAACAGTGGCGGTCATTTTGGAACAAATACTTTCGTTGTATACCTGTGCGCCATGTCAAACAAAATGTTTTCTTTTTGTGTAACAAGCATAGATTTATACTTGTATACCCTGTCAACCAACAACCCTTTTTTTCTCACCAGCATCTTTTGAGTTATATTTTTCTCTTCTACTGTCCAAACACTTCTTTTTGTAGCAGATTCATATGTGCATAATACTCTCTCTTCCTTTTTGCACATGATTTTCTTTGACTATGAGTTCAGGGTCCAAAACATGTAGTTTAGGTTGTTGGGAACTTTGGGATCAAAATTTTGTGTGGTCGACGACGACAAACCGAATCTATGAATGGGCTTACCACAGGTAGCCAGTAATTATCAAGACACTGAACCTAACAACATTCGAAAACACCATCTTTCGATTACAAACGGATAAAACAGACAGTGTATTTACATGTTTCATGAACTCCCGTAGCTCCTGGATTTCTGCTCTCACAGTTTCTAACAGCAACTGGCCTCCTTCGGGAGAATTCTTAAGAACACTAAAACAAATACAACTGAACATCAGTTCGTTTATGATCTATCAACTACCAACGAGTTGGGTTACTCATTTTCCTTCGTAATCTCTGAATGCAAATTAGTATTTCACAAAATAATGTATTTTTATGCTTAGTAAAGTTAGAACAAGAGTATATGAAAAAAAACAGTGTAATTTATTTTCGTTTTCAAACTACTTTCAAATCCTGTTGAGAGTATTTTTGACTACTATAAAAACTGATAACTTTAATATCGCATGCTCTCGAGAAATTAAGTTTTATGCTTTTCAGTATATTTCAAAAGAGAAAACAAAGCATACTGTAACAGCAAAAAGGGATACCAATTACGGTACACATTGCGTTAATTCAACAAAACAATAATAGCGAGACTAGTCTCCAAGTCGACAACCAAGTGGCCTAGTGATTAGCATGTTTGACTTGTTATCGCAGGGTCGCGAGTTTGAACTCTGGTCAGAACACAGTGTTGTGAGCAAAACACTCTACCTGACTTGTTCCAGTCGCTGTATAATGAGTACCAGCTTCTACTGGCGGCTAACCTACGATAGATTAGTGTCCTCTCTTAAAACTACGTTAGCTTGTAACACCAATTAGGGGGCTCTCTACCTTCTTCTAACGATTTCCCCTCATAATTGAGGGGGAAAAAAGCTGTTGTAAAGGAACGCAGAAAGCAATCCCCACTAGTTCAACAGCTTACCGAAACACTTCCTGCACCGGTGGCTCGTTGTAGAGGTTCACAAGGTCTGGTAGATATTTGGTTAAAACGCCAGCAATGTTGCAAAAATCCAGCTCCCTCGACTGAAAACAAGCATAAACGAAGAACAATAAAGCTACTCAGTGTGATATTCTCGCATTTTTTATCCCCTGTAATGGTCTTTTTGACCTGAAAACCATATTAAACGAGTAAATGGTTTTAAAAGGTTTATAGGGCTTTCTCATGATATTCCATGAGCAATTTCTAAGTTCCAGTCTGAACAATATGAACAACATAAGTTCCACCTGTAATAGTTCATAGTTGTTCTGCGGGTTAAAAGATATTTATTCCACCACAGAGGGCCTAACATTAGGGTCATGGCTGGTGACCATTGGATCAGGACTGGCGACCACAGGGTCATGGCTGGTAGGTCATGACTGGTGGTCAAAGGGTCATGGCTGGTGCCCATTGGGTCATGACTGGTGATCAAAGGGTCATGACTGTCGATCAAAGGGTCGCAACTGGTCACCATAGGGCCATTATTGGTAATCTTAGGGTCATGGCCGGTAACCAAAGGGTCACGATTGATAACTGTTGAGTTAACCATTGATTGATTTCTGCCCATCCAAGGAGATTCAAGGACTTTCACCTTATTAACATTAGTGGAACCACGATAAGCGCCACCCAAGCTTAGCCTACCGTACTAACAAGTTTGTTTCGGCCAAACGAAGCTGATGACTTCTCACTGAATTACAAAAACCGCCAAATGAGTTGGAGATCTGAACAGTGACTACAAGACCTGTTAGCCCTAAACAAACTTCTAAGCTGAATGCAACCTACCGTTTCCTGAGAAACCAGGTGTCCACAAAAAGCTAACAAAATCCCTTGCTTCGCAACTTCCCTTGACAAGTTGATATGACAACTGTTTCTTGGTTGACCGTCATCTTCAACAGTAACTGAATCAATAGAAATGGGATTGTCAGAGGCCTCCACAAGTATTTACCAAACTTCTTTCGTTTGTCATTCTCAGAGTGATTTGAAAACCGAGCCAGTCTGTCGTAACATCAAACGTCATCAAATGACCCGACCTCTTACCCCCAAGGCAAGCAAATGCGTTGGTAAAAAAACTTCTAAACACGAACCATACCTTTCTTGTAACAAGTTTAGGACAATTTTAATTTTTGTCAATAGCAACTCGCTTTGTTTGATGAAATTTCGTTTTCTTTTTACTAAAGCCTTGTATTGTATGAGTTACGTCAGGAGAAGTTAGTGCTAAGGGTTAATGAAAATATATCGACTTCTCCAATTTCAAATCTAAAGTTGCTCATTAGAAACAGCAGAGAAGATCTAAAAACTCTGAATCTGACTTACACAGTGTTTCTAGCAGATGGACAATTTTGCAAAGCTATAGTTTTTCTATGCCTCTAATAGAATTGTTAGTTTCGCAAGGTATTCTTGTAAAAAGTTAAGCCTGCATCTTTTTGGAATAATAAACGAACTGCTCAAAGCTTAGTTGATGAAGCACAAGGCAAGTGACCACAATGCTGTTGAGACCCAGAATTTTTCCTCATGGTACGCTCAAGACTTCAAATATGCTGTAGAAAAGTGCACATGTATTTCGCAGTGGTTAGTGCGCGGCCTTCGGAGCTAGAGATCCCCAGTTCGATTCCCGTTGCACGCCTGTTTCGACTTTCTTCTGATCCGTGTAGCTGTAGCTTTGAATACCCGTAAAACGGAGCACTGACAGAGGGAGGGGGTAAAGGGCGCACCGTCGGCTTCCATTGATACCAGCACTCTCTGAGAGCTGAAGGAACTACCGACGTTAAATAAAGATACCTTTACCTTTACCTTCGCAAAAGTAACACGACTGCTAAAACTTTGTAACTGTTGGTTAAACATTAAATTATCTTTAATGGTTTGAAATTGCCTAAAGTGTGCAAGTAACTGCAAAGAGAATAGGTACAAGCCACTTCACTGCAACGTACGCCTGGTAAATACACATAGCAGCTATTTGAAAAAAAATATATTACCCAAATATTTACCGGCAGATCTGTTATGAAACTGACAAGTATCCAGTGACTCAAACCAGAACGAGACTTCATTAAACTGCAACAATCGCAGTATATTGCACCAGTAAGGCACAACCACAGGCAGCGTTTCAATCAACAAGCGCATTTTGGCATTTATCATCTCTATTGGAATTGAAGCGTCTTCGCTGTTGATCAGACTCTGTGCAGATCGAGTTATCTTCTTAAACAAACCTGCAGAGATAACATTTGGTTGAGTTCGAGCAGTTTACTTTTAAGCGAGACTATGCAACAAAATTACATTGATACCAAGTCTTACAAGTCGAAATTTTTTTCGTCTAAGAAATAACTGTCTGCCTATACTATAATAGAGATGGACTTAAAACAAACGACGCGAGAATTAAGTCAAGTTAAAAAAAAATTTGATATGACAGGAAGAGAGTGCTTTCATTTTTAAAAAATTTGAAATACCTTCTCATTTATAGGGAAAAAAACGATAAAAACATTTTCAAAACTTAATCGTTTTTGCTTTCAAGTCATGATCGTTATACTGAAAAGTAATCTAGAGTCAAAATTTTTCGTTGTTCATAAAAAATTTTAGTGATTCTATTTAGCTAGTTTTCGCGAAAAACTGAGACTCTACAAGAGTATTTTTTGGAAATAAAGAGTATCAGAATTTTTATTTCAATAATAAATTTCTTTAATATTCATACCTATTCAGAGTCCTTGTTGACTGGAGTCATAATTTTATCAGGGGCGGGGAGGATGAGTTTGTGAAAACGACGCAACTTCTACACAGTTAAGGCTAATTTGACTAAAATTTTAAGTTCACGTACCACATTTAAAGAAATGAGCAATCGATAAAAGAACTGTGGAAAGTTGTTGTTTCAGGAACATGTCCTGGGCAGCGAAGGCCTCCCGCCCTGTTACGGCAGTAAGCGTGACGACTCTTTGAACTGCAAGTCTTACCACGTTGAACATGTACACCACAAACAGCTGAAAATAATCAAATGTATCCTCAGGATACTCCCGGAGTGATATACAACTCATGTTGAGGAATGCTAACCTACTAATCTGTAGTATCGAGTTTTAATCGATTGGGAGAGCATGAATATGGTTGGATGAAACGACTTTCTATTGTTACACTTTTCCCCATACGTCCATGATTCTCAACTCGCAAAAATTGAACAATTTCGTTTGCCTTTCTTTTCTTTCTTAGTTCACGATTAAAACGAAAGTACTCCACTTAGGGCGAGAGGATGAAGGAACTGATACTGTAGTAAACCGAGTCTGGTTAAAAGTGTGCGAGCTTTGCTCACGTGGTATGATCTCTGACTGCTAAGCCTAAGGCCTCGGGTGTGGTCCTCGGTCTTGCCAAGGGGTGAACATTTATGGGGTCTTCTTTCGCCAGACGGTCTGTGGACTTGGACGTTAAGCTATTGGTCTAGTGTCCTGAATACTATCCAGGGGACAAGAACAAACCCAAATATTTCTCGATAAGAGTAAGTTTGCGACCCCGTGTTTGGTTGGCTTAAACAAAGAAAAGCTACCAAATGAACTCAAATGGTGAGTGAGGTCACAGTGCTTATGCGAATCGACTGGCCCCGATAATTGATTGTCACTATTAAAAACGGCGAAGCAAAACGAAACTAATATAAACTATAGTAGATACATAAAACATGTAAGAATCTCGTTATTATACTAAAAATGCAAATACAAACTTGATGCCCGATGCCTGGGGTAGGGGCCAGGGGTTTACAATGATAGCTACATTGAACGCTATGTTTCTTTCTTAAACTACGCTGGAGTTGGATTGACCCTTTCCGTCCCAGCGGTTTTGATAAATTCTCCAAATTAGAGACCATACTTTTCATGCAACAAGATGGGGAGATTTTACATTTCTTCAAATGCCTTGTTTCGTATGTTTAGTGTAAAGAGGAGTTAGATGTTGACGGGACTGAAAAGGGTTTAAGAAGTTTCCAACCAGCTGCTTCAAAACTTTAACTTTTATATCAAGCAATCAATTTTGAAATCTGATAAGAGTCAGCTGAGTCAGTGCTTTAGCGGATTAAGTTGATCTTGAGCCCGATTAAAGAGTTCATACTAAAGCATTCAATAACCTTACTGCAACTAATTCACCTAAAACAACTAAAATCAAGACAAAAAAGCTAGTGTCTTCAGTATCTAGGTAACAGCCTGCTCTTGATACACAGGTTCTGAAAGTTACCAAACTGGGACAACGAAATGGCTGAAACTACTTAAAATTTACCGAAATCAGATAACAGAAAAGTAATTCTTAGGTGATTTAATGCTTAGTTTGAGTATTCATCTCGTTTCCTGAGAACATTTTAATTATTTTTCAATATAACTATTAAGATTTTGTGTGGTTAATTGGAACTTGGCTCAAACACGGGTCATTACCTTGTCAACGGAGAAATCTCCTTTCGGGAGTGGGGTGGATACGTCTTCCCCGTTGTCTTTGACTCCAGAAAGCAGTTCAAATCCCAAGTTCGTTTGACTCATGCGTGAGAGTAAAACCTCTTCACTGCACTGGGCGATTACAATGCGAGTTATGACCAGGAATGTTGAAAGCCACCTCCGTAAACAGTGTAGCTGGGTCTACAGATGAAAACAAAGAGATTAGAATACCGTAAAATAAATATTGACTGCTGTCAGATCCGGCATTGCTTTGGGTGTGGGCCAAAAACTCCGGTACAAGCCTTGAAATTAAATAACTTTCCAAAAATAAAACAAAAAAACACGACTGCATGAAATTACTAATAAAGCACAACCCTATAATAAATGCTAGAGAGGACGAAGTGTAGTCACTTGCCAAGCAAGAATATTTCCGCCGATTCTGCAGCAGTTTCCAGTTGGAGTAAATAAAGCTGAATCCAGGGTTTCGGACTTTTAAAGCTTTACTTAATTTAGTGCTAAATTAAGGAATTCGATTCAAGAAGATTTGAAGATCAAGGGCCGGAAGGTGTTGTAAAACTTCTTAAAGAATCGATCCTCTCTGAGTATCTACTTACACATAACAAAACTAATGTATTGTATGGATGCTCTTTGTTTGTTTGTGAGTTTTAATGTTCTATTCACTACCTTTTTCTTGTGTACTCTTATTGCCTTAGGATTTCTAGCAATGAATAAGAATTTAATAATTACCGCATGACTTGGCTACTTAGCTCGACTAGTTTCCTATTTCTAAGTAGGTTGTACTCTGTAAAATTTTAATACCTCTGGCCTTTTCTACTAACTGTTACTTCTACCATCTAAGTACTAAATAATGTTGTTATTAGCGCGGTACTCCGGTAATAACTGATTTTGCGGAGTTTAAAAGTCAACAAGTTGAACGCATTTTGATTAAAAATCTAGGCTGTTATGTCCTAAAAACTCACCACATTCACAGGTGCAAACAGAACTTTCAAGAGGACGTCTGCTGGTCTGAACGAGACCGGCGCGACTGCATCAAAGAGAGACACCATCATTTCGAAGTCTTTTGTAGTGTCTACCACAACTTCTTGCTTCATCAGCAAAGGTAGTAAGAAATCTATCACCTGACGAGAGATCTTCTTCCACTTGTCTTCGGCGTCGCGTTGGTAACAGTGAAGTACAGTGACTAGCATTTCCAATACCTGGAACGTTGTTACAATATATGAAATTGAATGTTTTCAATCGTCAAGATTGGATTGTAGCCAAAATTCAGCAGTTTATTGTCACCTGAAGGGCTCGGGACACGTGTTGGATTCGAGGGTAGCCAAGATCCTTGATAAAAAACGGGGTTGGCGAAGGAGTACGATATAGAAAGCGATGTGGGAAAGGGTGAAGAACCCGACCCTGAACAGAAAGGAGGGGGGGGGGAGACTCCGGTTCTCACTTTCACACACTTGGGACCGGGTCCTCCCCTCTGTTCCTCAGCGTTGGTCACGTGACAGTCAACTCTGATATTTGGTTTTCCGGTTGGCCTCCGTGGCAACAGAGACGTATGATGCTTAAGAACTCTCTATTATTTCTAGCTGAATTACATGTGATCCGTATGTAGAGGGTAATCTTAGACCAAACATCTCAACTGCTGTCACTACATAAGAGCATTTGATCATTATGTATGGAAAACGTAGTATAAAAACTCTTAACACCCTAATAATCATTCTGTTATTACTAAAACTACAATTTACAAAAGGAGTTACGCAAAACCTATATGTCATATGTATATAAACAATATCAAATGTCAATTTAAATAAAAACACTATCTATTTTATTTGTTAAATGACAGACTGATTGCAAGAAACATAAGTAATTTAAATAGGATAGGGAGCAGTCCTTACCTCGGGATACTGGACTAGTCGTAACAGCATAGACACCACCACTTCACGCTGTGTATCCAGCTCCCTGGCAGATTCTGTTTTACCAGGAGCCCTCACATCAAACAAGTCATGCACAATGGGCTGCAAGGCCGGGATTGCTAAGCAAAAATCAGACTCGTTAGCGTTTACATTTATTTCGGGCCCTTTGTTCTAGTTTTTCTGATAGCCTTCTTTGTCCACGTTTAAACGTTGTTGTTAAGTAACAAATACTTTGCAGAGTCGACAGGTCAAAATTCCTAATAACAACTTCCACTGCAACCTATTACCTTTGCAACTTGAGTTGAACAAGGATAACTTGATATTATAATAATAGTAATCCTAGGGTCGCGAGTTCGTGTCCTTATCATGATTGTAATTAATCACATTTTCACCCAAACTTCTTTTTTTATGCACAATTGAGGAAAAGGTGCTGCCGTTCCTTTTATATCTGAAAACAAATAGACTTTCGCCTCTTCTCGGATAAACCATTGGTTCCAAAGATAGACCATAAAGGGGACCTCGAGTCCTGTTGCCTGTTATACCATAAGTCCTCAAGTCAGCCAAAATGTCATAAACAAATAAACAAATTAATGTAAAAGAAATCTAAATTTGAAATTACCATGTGTCACAGGCGCTTGTCCACTTGCCATTATTCCATCGCACATTTGAATTATCTTTGGCACTCCAACAATGGCTTTGGCCTGGCTTGCTTTTGGCTGGTAACACTCGTAGGACAGCAGAACTAGGAACTGAAAAACATGCGGAAGGAACGTCTGGCAGTCCCTGTAAAAAGACGAGGAGAAACTTTTATTAAGTCTTTGGTTATTCGATACAATGGTTTGAGCCCAGGAGTACTAGTAATGGTGAGATCATCCGGTAAGTGCAGTCTTGAGAAGGACTGCTGTCGGTTTCAGTGACTGACGTTTCGACAACTTATACAGAAAAAATCTTCAGACTCAAGTGAGAAATAGTGCGTCAGCTGAATATTAATATAGTCTAGTACACGAATTCTGACAGGTCTATTAAGTTGAGATAGATACTACATACTTGGAAACTAAGAAAATGTTCGATCTATCAAACTTACTTTATTTGACCAGCATCGATAAACTCGAACTGCTTCTGAACAACTGAAATAAAGATCTAGAACAGAAACCAAAATTATGTCATTAGAATGAGACATAATAGGACCAGAAGTAAACAAGCATGGCAGTTAGCTATCGGTACTGGGCACTTAAAGCATCGCTTTTAAGGCCGTAGACGGCGAACGCGAAGATGTCACGTGACCACGCTCTTCCGTCATGTTTGCATATTGTGTTTCAACAGGAAGAAGCCCTCACTCGCGCTTAAGCAAATACGTGAAGGCTTTTTGCACTTTAAATTTTGTAAACTTACGTTTGAAGCTTTAGACGATATTCTTTAATCCTTTTCTCACCTTGTGTTTGTTTCTTGGTTGATTAGTAAAACATTAACAATGGATTCATTTTCAGTCATAGATTTTGGACTGTTCAACAAGCGAGAAGAAACGAATATGGCGGCCAATAATTTGCAACCACTGCAAACGGCATGCTAAATTAGAAATTACTTCCTACAGAAACGGGAACTCAAGCCGCTAACTACGGTTTACCGTTTGCCGTAAAGGTTTGCTGTTTGCGGCTTGCCGCCTGCCGTAAGTTTGCCGTTTGCCGCCTGCCGTAAAGGCGTTGTTAAGTGTCTACTGGCATGCAACATACCTGATCAGAATCTAGCAATGAATAGTTGACTCGTAATCGGATCAACTGGGTCAGCAAACTCAGGACCTGCTGCTGAAGCGTCGTTGAGCTCGACACGGTGTACTCCTTCAAGGCTCGAATGACTAGCGGCTCAAACAAGCGAATGAAGGAATGGATAGGCGATTGCTAAACAATAGAAATACGCGAGGTTAAAACTGTCAAGCTAACTTTCTTGTTGTTTTAAAGGGAAGCTGCGATCAATATCAGTCTATTCTATATGTTTAACAACAACGGTTTAGCAGTCCAGAAATTGTAGTTTGTAAGAGTGTCTATAGATTGAGTAACATACACAGGAAGCTCATACAATGAAAATTTATTAAAGGGAACCTGCCGTCCAAAATTATTTTCTTATTTGTTTAAAAATATCAGTTTGGGATTTCAAAAATGTACTTTTTAAAACGATTCATATTGCTAACATTCTGCATAAACAAATAAAGAAAGCAAGAAAGCACTATTCAACCCAATGGAGGCCGCCACGTTGCAATGACGTCTGATGTCACTGCAGTTTGTTATCGATGAAATAAAAGTTTTTTGTTAAATTGCTTATATAGAAAAAGGTTTTTTGTTCTACCGGGTAATCTTACAATGACTACAAGCAATGCCGCCCGGTTAGCTCAGTTGGTAAGGCGCCAGTCTTTCGTGCGGGAGGCCCGGGTTCGTTTCCCGGTGCCGGACCTTCACTCAGGGTCTTAAAACAACTGAGGAGAAGGTGCTGCCTTTGCTCTAAC
>JAOBAT010067483.1:0-22936 GCA_026413305.1 Hydrozoanthus tunicans
CTGCCCCTTTTTCTCCTCTTTATTTTTTCCATTCTTCCCCAAAAAATGAGCCGGCACCCAGGCTAGCATGCTGCAAGGTGAGTTGTTGAGACCTGGGGAGAGCCTACACATTTGTGTGGACTGGGCACCGGTATAGAAAAACAAAATGGCATTCTAGTGGAAGTATATTAGAGTTTCAAAGGGTAAAAATGTATAACTTTGCTTATTTAAACATTTTGTTATTTGTTTTTCATGCTGTAAAAATTGAGCACTCGATAGGAACTCCAAACGGCAGCCAAAGAGCAAAGCACGTGGACTCAACCTTCGAACAAACAAATATTGTTTTCATTGGAGCAACGGGCGATCTCGCTAGGAAGTATCTATGGAGGGGATTTTTTAACCTTTACAAGCAGTACAGAGGATCGGGGAGAAAATTCAACCTTATTGGAGCAACTCGTCTACCGAGAGAATCAGGTTATAAGCAAATGAACGAAATTCTAGAACAAGTACTGAAGTGTAGTGACACAGACAGTGTTTGCGAGGTGGCCAGGAAAGAGTTTCTTCACCTTTGTGTGTACACGCAGTTGAAAACAGATCTTGACTATCAGAAACTAGGACAGTCTCTTCAAATCACAGAAAACGACGTAACCGAAAAAAATCGAATCTTCTACCTATCTGTTCCCCCGTTTGCTTACAGTGAGATTGCCCAGAAGATCGACAAGTACTGTAGGCCAAGTGAAGTTACTCCATTGAAAGTAGTACTTGAGAAACCATTTGGAAGTGATTTGGAATCTGCTGAAAAAATGGCAGAAGAACTGGCACACAGTTTGAAAGAGGATGAGATATACCGTATTGACCACTACCTTGGAAAACCAGGAGTAACACAAATTTTAAATTTTCGTTTAGAGAATAAAGCTTTATTTGAACCATTATTGAATAAAGATCATGTAGAGAAGGTTGAGATTGTTTTGAAAGAGAAGGCTGACTGTAAGAGGAGGACAGCTTTTTATGATAGATATGGTGTCATTCGGGATGTAATTCAAAACCACATGACTGAACTTTTAACTCTCATAGCAATGGACCTACCAGGTTGCTCAAGCAATTTAACTGATATTCATTTAAAGAAAGTGCAGTTACTAAATCAGATTGCCTCACCTAGTGCAAGACAAGCTGTAATTGGCCAATATCAGGAGTATAACAAGCATCGATTAGAAGATGAAAGTGACAATGAAAACCTTGAAAAAGAAAGTAAAACATTAACATTTGCCGCGGTTGTTCTATATATCAACAGCCCTCGATGGCAGGGTGTCCCATTCATTATTACTTCAGGCAAGAAGCTTGATGAGCGCACTGCTTATGTGAAGGTACTGTTTAAAAGCAATGTTTTCAAAATCAACTCTGCTCTTGGTGAGGAGAGATGTGAAAAAAGGGAGTTGGTATTTAATATTCAAGGCGGCAAACTAAACAGGCCTGCTGTCCTTGTTTCACACAGACTGCCAAAGCCATTGTTCTCGACTAATTATTGGCAAAAGTTGACTGATGTACCGAATGGTTTGTGTGGGTGTTGTGGGGATTGTTTTAGGGCATATTGCCCCTTGGTAATAAGTGACGCTTATAGCAGTCTTATTGATGCAATGTTTCATGGAAGGAAAGATCTCTTTATTGGCACAGATGACTTGATGTCTTCTTGGAAAGTATGGACACCACTTTTAAATAGTTTAAAGAATGCAAACCCACAACTTTATGGTGAAGACACTTCGACTCTTGATTTTGCTCTCAGCAATGGAGAGCTACAGTTTACTGTTTCTGGAGACAAATTGTTAGGGAGCTGTAATGCAGCTGATCAAACCTGTAGGTCTGAGTCACAGACAAAAGATATCTATAAACTTGGCCAGTTCAGAGGAAGTGGTTTGTTGAAAGGCTCAGAGGCTGATGTTATTTACAAGCTTAGTGAGCATATTATGCAACATGCTTCTTCGGCGATAGCTATGAAAGGGACATTTCACCTTACATTATCAGGAGGCTCCACATCTGTGAAGTTGTTTAGGCATCTAGTAAGTTATGCATCATCCCCTCTTTGGAAAAATACTCACATATGGATGGCCGATGAACGCTGTGTGCTAAACACTGATGAGTTATCCAATTTCTACCATCTATACAAAGAATTTCTCCATTTTACTGAGATCCCATACTTCAACATTCATCCTATGTTTGTGAGCCTTTCTAATGGCTTATGCAACCCAAAAGATCACGGGGTCGAGCATTATGAAGCACAGTTAAAACTGCTGTTGCAAGGTAACAAGCTTGATTATGCCATCCTTGGAGTGGGGCCGGATGGTCACACAGCTTCACTTTTTCCAGGGCTTTCTGACACTGAAAATGGTTCACGACCGTGGGTAAAGCTTTCTACCTGTTCTGATAACTGTCCTGTAAAAAATCGCATGACAATGACCATTGAGTTTTTGAACCAAGCAAGGGCAGTTTCAGTTCTTATTTTGGGTCAACATAAACACCAAATTGTTAGGAAACTTTGCGGGCAAGAGACAGCAACAGAAAATTTGCCAATACTGAAAGTAAAACCAGTTAATGGAGATTTGCTGTGGTTTGTAGATGATCTGGCATTGGGAAATGTTTCATCTTGTGATAAGTCATGATTATTGAAATCAGCAGGGGGCTGGGAGAGCTGTAGCCCCCCACCCAAATAATTCTTCGTCATTCACAGTTTCAATTTTAGAATAAATTTGGACACTGACTGAGAATCTAAGCTATGCTTGCAACTCAAACTGGCACACAGTGTGAAAGAGGATGAGATATACCGTATTGACCACTATCTTGGAAAACCAGGAATAACAAAAAATTTAAATTTTCGTTTAGAGATCAAAGCTTTATTTGAACCATTATTGAATAAAGATCATGTAGAGAAGGTTGAGATTGTTTTAAAAGAAAAAGCTGCTACCACTACAAAATCAAGCTTCAAGAAAGCCAGCAAAGGCCTAAAAGGTTTTGAAGAGTGAATTAGGGGTAGGGTGCGAGGGAATATCAATTTTTCAAATTTTACGCCCAATGCAATTTTAAACAAAGAAATGTTTGACATATGTGTATGTTACTGTTTGGCCATGCTTGAAAAAACTTAAAATAATATAATGAGACAAAACCTCTTGTAGCTTGACAAAGCTCTTAGTTAATTTGTTTTGAGTCCATCAATGAATCTGGGAACAAACTGGCTTAAATGTCGATGGTTGGACAGAAAACTTTGAGCTTCACAGAATTTTTGGCAAGGGATTCAAATGATTTGTGCTGAGGAATGTGAAGATATCTCAAGGAATACAAAGGAAGGGCTGGTAGAATGAAGTTGATATTTTGGGGAGGGGGCCTGAGAAAAAATGACGCTCAAAATTAAGGTGCAAACTTTCTGAGGGATCCAGGCACTGCATGCTGCCTGAGAATATTTTTTTTGGAGAATGATATTGTTTTGAGCATTCTTAGAGACTTAAATGCATAATTTACTCAGTACAATCACCTTCATGAGAAGAGTTGAAACTGATGCTTACCCGCTTGTAACTTTTGTGATTCGAAGACAAATGCCACTCACAAATAGATGTGTCCTAAAAGTTTGAGCTACATGTGTATCAAAGATGATGCAGTAACTCCCATGGGAGCCTAATGAGGTGTTTGAAGCCAACTTTTCTTGCTTTTTTTCTGCTGCATTAAGAGCGCTGGGGAAAAAATAGGGATAACCATTTTGTTTACTGGAGATAATGCGAGTGCTAAAAAATCCAAGAAATGTTTAATTTTATTTTTCGACCTAAAATCGCCACTTAGGCCGTTTAGAGTAAAAACGTTTGTTTCTATCTGATAACTGTGTTTAAATGCATCATTTGAAATAATTTTACAAATAACACTAGTGAATCTCGCGCGCTGATTCGTTGAGAGCGTTAGAAAATCTGTCTTAAGACTAACAAGAACTTGACATAGGAGAAACCAAAATTTTTGAGAACAAATTGCACATCTCGTTGTGAGCCACAACTCATTACACTCGCTTGGTGGATCAAGTTCTACCTAATCTTCAACAAGTGACCTGTCGGACAGCTCATTCGCACCAGTAATTTCTCCACTGCACTCATCGTGCTGCCCTTCGCCACTACACTTTTTTTTTTCTATTAAGAACACACTTAATAAGAACAGTGAGGCTCAAATTAAGAACAATTGGAGGCTGAAATGAAAATTAAAAAAAAGTAAAAAAAAATAAAAAACAGCAAAATGAGCGTGGCAAGTAGTCACCACACAGAGCATCACACATTAAAAAGATTTCGTTACTTTGTGTATATTAATTTATTGATATGAAGTCGATTTTCAACTATAAAAGAACATGTTGCAGTTAAGAACAAAATAAGAACATTTTGAGCCTCAAATTGCTGAAAAAATAAGAGTATCGAGTCTGGGCAAAATTTTACTGGTTCTTTATAAAGAAAAAGCGCATGTACTACATGTAAGTCTCGGGCCAGTTTTTGCCGTTTCTTCAAACACAATTTTTAAGACCTCGATCACTTTCTCCAGCAAGAGCTGAACAACCGTGAGTAAACCACGACAGAATCCTTTGAATACTACCGTAAGATATCAGTTTCAACGATGCCATCGAGTCTTGACATATAAGGGAATGAAGCCCGTGACATCTTTATCAGGCCAGGGCCTTTGGCTGACCACAAATCAAAAGCCACGTCACCTTAAACATCGGGGGTTCCACTGTAGGAAGTTTGCTTATAATAGATTCCTTTTAAGATTAAAAAATTGTTGCCAAATATAGACTCTAACGTGTATCAATAAGTTGGTTTTCTCCCGGTCTTCTCTTAAATTTGGGAAGAGATATGGGTCAGAATTGGCAGAAATTTGTCAAAGTCTTTGAAGCATTTTAAATATTGTGATTACTGTTCTCCAGAAAAAAAATTTATACCGCATTTGCTTTTACCAACTCATCCATTTCTATGTTGTTATATGCTAATTCAGGTAGACTTTCAGCATACATCTAAGTCATCTATTAAATGTCATCTACTTTCTGAACACCGTCTAAGCGGTGAGGAGCACCCGATCGCGAAAAATCAAAACTCCGTAGAATTTTATTGGTTATGCAATTTTAAAATTTACAGTATTTTACCTGTGCCTAGTTGTCAACCAAACAAGAAAAGCTAACTGGCTTGGATTTTGTCTTTGTGGTCTCCATTGAACAACAACTCGTGTCACGCAGATCTAAGCAGGTAGCACGCGGGACCTGTGGCGCAGAGTTTAGGTGTCTAAATGAAATACCTGAGTTTACCGATAAGTCACAATAAAAAAACTGACAGCTATTCATATTTTTTTCTCACGAGCCATTTTTGTATGCACGTAAAGTAAATATCTAAAATTTGACTTGTAACTGTGATCGAAACTGTAAGTGGTTTTAGACGTGACGTGACTCGGAACGAGAGAGGCATATGAGGGAAATATCTGGTATGATATCAGTTCAATTTTGTCATTTCGTTCTTCCGTGCTAAATAACTTACACCCCGAGTCATACCGGACTTAAAGTGGTTAGAAATGGTTGGCTAAGCCACTGGCACAGATACGAAAATTTCTTCTCAAGTCTCAAATTCTTCACCGGCAGACTCCAAAACCGGGATATCGGACGAGGGACTGGTAATGACACACGTGGTCACACACCACGTAGTCCAATGTTAAACTGATCTTCTTTCTGTGGTTGAAAATAGGATTCATCCTAACGACAGAGATGGCTGCATGTAGGACTGTATTGTGTAATCCCGTTTTCATTACATGTCTCGTTATATGGACTTGTACGATACGAACAGATGGAATAGCCCGTGTAGGACATATTTCCCATAGCAGCGTTCGAAGCGTGAACTCGCAAGACCCTGACAATTTTGTTGAAAATATCTTTAGAAACTATGGAAGTAATGATTCAATGAATTTAGAGCAGTTTAAAAGTCTGCTTAAAACTTTAGGAATAGGAAATGATGGAACTAAAACAAGAACAGAGTCGAAGCAACCAAAATTAAGTCGTGACGCAGCGCAGACCCCACAAAACAAAGATCAAAACCATGACAATGCTGGCACAGTAAGTGAAAGAAACCCTAATTTGTAATGCTATTTACATTTTACGAGAAGTATTATTTTTCAGTGAAAACAACAATACATGTGCTGGGAATAAAAAGGTTTGAAAGAAAACGAGATCTGTGTGAGTGTGCATTTCACGTGGGCATCCCGCTCGTCTCTTTGTGTGAGTGAATTGTGTGACGTTGCGGCCAAAAGATTCGTTGCTTTCTTAACAGTTGCTTCCTAAAAGATGTATTTTAGAGTCTCGATGATGGCATAATTGGTTTTGAACTTACAAGCAATAATGAATTTGAACTAACTGGTTTTGTTTTAGATACATTGTGTTTTGTTTGGATGTTTGGAGTTGACAACATCTGTTGTATATTACATCGAACGATCAATAGAAATCTCACTTAACTGTCTATTACCATTCACTTTTATTGTGTTTGAAATTAATTGTTTGGCGTTTTGGGAAAGCCTACGAAAAGTGGGAATTTGAATTCCCTTTTAGGATTTTGTTGATGTTTTTAAATCATCATGGTCCATGGATTTTCACAAAGTATTATAAAAAAACAGGAATAACTCAGACATGTAGGCATATTGTAGGAAAAATGACTACAGTTATTCATGTATGGTGGAGGGGGGGGGGGACGCTTCCTCCTTTATATTGACTATACAAGGATGTGCTGCTGGACAGGGTATGGTTTTTGAGCTTTGTCCTCAACTGGGATGTAAATCAAGGCATTTCTGTCCTAAACAGTTTATCCATTTATCCTTCGACATTATGTTTTAGATAATGTTGTCCTTTAAAACAGGATAGATATTTTTGCAACCTTTGTTCCAGTCCTTGAACTGGAGATAAGAGGTGACAAATGATCCTCAAGTACCTCCCCCAGGGTTTGGTTTAGCTTAATCACACAAGATCTGAACAATTAAAGTTAATGATTAAAAACAGAAATGATATAAGTTCAAATTATCACCTACTGCTAGATCACTTGCCCAATCCTTATTAATAAAAAAATAATAATAGTAATAATGGTAATATTTTTTGAGTACATTCTCAATGTGGATATGCTCATGAATGGTAAGAATGATTAATTAGAAACACTGTAAGACATATACAAGATATAAGACATAGACAATGCAATGAACTGAATTACATCTAGGAAATCTCGGTTAAGTTCCTTAAAACATGTTAAGTTATTTGAATTTATTTTAGGTGTGAGGTTGTGCATACATTTTGTGACATATGGTTCTTCTTCCAAGAATTAGTAATACTAAACTTTTTTTTTTTTCTATCATCAGTGCTATTCAGGGCAGAAGCTGTTTGATATATTTTTGGTAAACAGCAGTGGAATCAATAAGAAAAGCTTTGAGAAAATATGCCCAGCAATTGTGGACCAAATAGATAGCAAATCTTGTCACGTTAAAGAAGAAGAAAAATCTGAAAATACCATTGTAAACAGAAAGTCTACAAAAAAGGAAGGTAAGCAACTTTTCAACTTTCTCCTTTCTACGATATGGTTAAAAAGTTTGTAGATTTTTGTTTTTGAAACACTGACGATTATGCTAGTTATATTCTTCTGCCCGAGAGAATGAATAAAAAAGAGACCACTAAAATTTGAAACCTGATATAGTTTTGTCTAGGTTAACTTATAGAACTTAACTCTTAGTTTATAGGAAAGCAGAGAAAAAAAAACAGTCAAACTTCATAATTTTTTGTTTAACAATGTGTTGAAGGTTCAGTTGTTAGTATAAAAGTGCAAATGATAAATGAGATCTGTGTAATGGCTTTCCATTCATCTTATTGGTTGGCAATTAGTGTCCAAGAACATTAATAAGGGAGGTTAGCGCTCGTGCCTGTTTCTTGCTCTAGAATGAATAATCTCTAGAAGTTACTGAAAGATTAAGAATACTCAAGTTAATTTTTATTATATTGAACAAAAGTTTCACACACTAATAGGCCACTTGAGAAATGAGTGGCAGCCTGGGTTGAATGTTGTTTTGCAAAGGCTTCTGGGATCATTACAGGGAACACAAAAGGCTATCTAGAGATGAAAGAACATGGAGGAAAGTCATTTATTAAATCAAGAAGGTATTTGTTTGACTGAAGACGATATTCCAGATGCAAAACTTGAAAAAGATGAAGCATGCTGTATATTATATTGAAGCCAGTGCAGAAATCGATATCGCAAACGCCATCTGTTTTAACTCGATTGAGTCTTTTGATTTCTTTCTTGGCCTCTTCCAACTCCTTTCGAAGCTTTGAGTATTTTTTTTTTTTTAGTTCCAACAGCTCCGCCTCAATTCCTGTTGTCTGAACCGAAATATTTGTTTCATCTTTAATCGTTCTTTGATAGCTCCCAACTTAGTAGGCTCATTGCAAGTAATTTCTGATACTGTTGCCACCTTGTCAATGTGCCTTTTCTTACAATAACATTCAATTTCTAAGTCAGTTTTCCAGGGATTTTTTTCTGACTAGAACTGACCACAGAAAAATCAAGGGAAGATTGAGTTCTGTTGAATTTTTGGCTTTATTCCCAATGTACTGAGCATGACTGGCCAAAAACCCAAAACAATTGAAATGAAACTAGCAAAACGAAACCAGCACAACAAAAGAAGCAAAATAAAAACAGCATGTTTTGCTCATTGCGTCTTTGCTAGTAATTTTGTTTGTTATGACAGTATTGCTTGACTGTTACTGTCATTTTGTTCGTGTTGCTGTTGTCATCAGTTTACTCATTTCATTTCGCTCATTATGGAAGTTATGCTCGTTTTATTGTCTTTTTACTTGACCTTTACGTTAGTTTTTGCTGTTGTCTCTTTGCTCGTTTCATTTTGCTCGTTAGGGCAGTTTTGCTCATTTTATTTTGCTCGTTACGGCAGTTTTGCTCGTTTTATTGTAATCATTTTACTCCTTTTGTTTTTGTTGCCCATTATGGCCGATTTTCCTGTGGTGTTGCATTTTGCGTGTTACAACTGTTCAAGTGCTCATTTGAGTTTTAGTACATGCTCTAAGCAGTTGCCTGTGTTCAAATAAGGTATTTTCCACCTATCATTTTTCAACAGAATCTCGTGCTTTTTAGTAATCCCTGGTCTTTGTAGTAAACAGTAAAATTTCAAATTAGCAGATTTGTTTTGATGACTGTTGTTAGGCGAGGAAAACAGCAGATGTACTTCATGATCTCGGTCAAATACTACTCCTCACTTCTACGAACTCGACTCTCTTATCCCCTGTAGCGATCCCAGAAGCCTTTGAGAAACAAAACTCTGCCTAGGCTATCACTTGTTTCTAAAGTAGCCTATTGAGTGTTAGTTTGATGCAAATGAATGTATTTAGTGTTTATTGACTGACATTTGACACAAATGACTGCCTGTTATCTTGTAATGAACAGCAAAGATATTAAACAGTTTTATTCAACCTTCCCAGAATAATGTACCTCGGTCCAAAGTACATTAACAGTCTGTAGTGGCTTTTAAGTAGGGCTACTACGTTAAATCTGAAAGAACAATATAGGAACTGAACTTAAATTTACACCTTTGTGTGCATTGTACAGTTCTTGAAAATTTTTGTTTAAAAGTGTCTGTTGCTGTCTCTTTCAGCATGGGGTTATGGATTTCTCTCCGTGGCTCTTATCAGCATATCTTCAATGTTTGGTGCATTTGTTGTGCCATTTATGAACCATAAAATTTACAACTACATTCTTATGTTTATGGTTTCATTGGCTGTTGGTGTTCTCTGTGGCAGTGGCTTGTTTCATCTCATTCCACATGTAAGTTATCTACTGTTAGATTCTGATAAGTCTGGGGCTTATAAATAATTTTTTTGGTCAAAAGGCCATTTCATCCAATTTTGGGGGAGGCAAGATATTTGGGGGAACTTGTACACTGATGGATTTTAATTGCTTTTTGAAAACTCTAGTTTCTGTCCTTATTACTATTTTCAATAATGCATACATTGAAGGAGTTTTCTGTTTCAAAAGTAGGTTCCTAAACACCCTAGGACTGGGCAAATTTTCAGAATTCTATGGTATTTCCCTACACTTTGAAATATGTGCCCTAAAGAATTTGTGCAATCATTATCGATCCTTTGCCAAGGGTTCATAAGCATCTTTGTTTGTTTCATTGTTTTTTCCCCTTATTTGATATGTCAAATTATACCCAATTTGGCACGTTTGGTCATTATTTGCTGAAATTACAAAGTTGTCTAAATTTGATTTAAATTGTGCTGGGATTGTATAGTTTGCTTGTATTTTGCGCAAATTTCTACCATTGTAAAGTGCATCAGTGCTTTGCGCAAATCACCTATAGTTAAGTACTTCCATTCTTTTATGATCAAAAAGTGATTTCAGTGAATAGTTTTTTTTGCCACGAGCAAGCTAAGCTTGACTACCTGGAGTACCTTGTTTGTTATAATTCATGTCAATTATAGTTCAGTTAATCATGCATGCAGAGTATTCTACTGAAAACATTTTTAGTGAAACACAACTTGCTATAGATCATTTGCTGTCAGGAGGCAATTCTACACTTAAATGAGAGGTTTGTTATTCTGCAGAAAAGTGTCCAATTTTATTTTGCATTGATTACTAAGAATAATTATTTTATTGAGAGAAAATCTGTGAAATGGGTGAAAACATCCCCTCAAAGTTTAGAGATGCTGAAAAATAACCAGCATTATTTTCCTGTGGTTTTAAGTTGCTTTAAAAAGCTCTGCACAACAGATTTCTTTAATTCCAACTTTCAGTATGAGATGCAGTCACACTTTCCAAAATATAAGAAACTGATCTTTGTTGTCATTCTTCAGTGTTCATGAAAAATTCAACTTAAGAACATTCCCCATAAAAAAATCTACACATAGATTTTTTTTTCAAACTTTCTCTATACATCGCCCATCACGAAGGAATTCAAAAAAACAAAATAAAAACAGGGGGGCATGACTTTGTTTTAGAGCAACAGCTAATCAAAATGTACCTCCTGGAATGCCACACAGCAGTGTTTGGTCCTTGTTTCAAAATGTTTAATAAATCTTTAAACAAAGTAGATGTGTTCCTTTTGCAATAATATGTAATAAAGCAACTTGATAAGTATCTTTGCACATATTGCAAGTTTCTGAGCAATTTAAAGTGCAATCTTTGACTTTTGGGCAGGAAAGGACACATAAACAGGCCATCTGATATTATGCGATCATGCGATCCCGCATAATTGACCAAAAATTGCATAATGCCGAATAGTTGACAAATTTTTGCATAATCCCACATAAACCACCACTATCAACACAATAAGAAACAAAAAAATAGCTTACTTTAAAAGATTTTCCTGATTTTTCTTAAATTTTAAACCTTTCCTTTATCTGCCAGTAAAATATGAAACTGTTGGTTAAAAATAATCATTTTTGAAGTGATTTTCGTGGCGATTTTCATCCCAGATTTATTCGTACGATTATCGTTTGTTTCAACGAGCCCGCACAGGCTTAGGTCAGCATTTTATATTACAAATCCAGATTATTTTGTGTATGCAAAATGTAGTGTACTGGAGCACGTGGCTAAATGTAAATGGCGTCGAGAGGTTTAGCATAAGCAATCAAGACAACTAAATCGAATTTTTTAGGTGGTCAAAGCACACCAAGGCCGAAGTGATGCGAAAAATAAAGAAGAATGGAACTCATTTTGTATACAACTACAAGCATTTTCAGAAAAACTCTCAGTTTGGGACGTTATAATTATGTACAACGGTAACTGTGGTAAATGATTGCCCTCTGTGGTGTAGTGTTACTCCTTCTTTTAACACACTAAAACATTGTAAAACTTTGGTTGAAGCCTATCTTTTGCTCCTTTATGTGCAAAACCCGTTTTTAAAGGGGTAAAAGAGTTCTAAAACTGTTTCAATGGAGTTTTGCCCCTAACAACCCAATAAAAATGCTTAAACTACTTTAAAAAATCGTATAGTTTAACGCATAATACCTAAAAAGATCACATATTTTACCACATAATTAGCCCTATAAAGGCGCATAATTTTCCATTTTTCATCACATAATATCGGAGGTTATGCACATGAATTCTTGAAGTCTTGTTAGTAAATCATCAAAATACCTTTCTATGGTTAAATATTAAAAGAAACTTTTTTAATCTCTTCCCATCTATAGGCTTTTGGTTTTGGTATAGATGGCAACTACGATTATCTTTGGAAGTGTCTAACCATGGCTGGTGGTGTTTACCTTTTTTTCTTAATGGAGTATTTGATGAAAATGTATGTGAGGTTTAAGGAAATGAAACAAAATCCAGGTTCTGAAGTAAGTAACTCAACTGCCTTTGAAGGTAATGTATCAATCTAGCTGGTATTAAAATGTTGCAAAAAATAATTGAATTATACTGTTATTAATGCTCTAAGCTCCAAATAGTCTATAACCCGTACTTTCTATGTTGCTAGTTTTTTTCATCTTCAGTAGTTCGTTCATTTAGTATGTTCTCATTATCAAATGCTGTATTTTGTCTGAGTTATGTTAGAAAAAAGTAGCTTTTTAAGCTGGTTGGGACTGAAGAAGTTATTTATAAAGAGTTGCTGACTTAGAAAATCAAATACAAGTGGACAATTGTCAAATTTTGGATTTTTTTGTAATTTGTCTGGAGAACCCCTTTTGTGACTCATTTTTGAAAATACAATTAAATTTTCAACTGTTTTTTTTTTTGAGATATTTGGAAAAAAAAATTGTTTTAACGGCTCCCAGGGCCTATGGTAATTTTAATGAAAAATCAATTAACTTTGATTCTCACCAAACTGCTCTATTTTATAGAGCTGGCATTTCTCACAAAACTAAACAGTTCCGTTGACAACAAGAATATAAAAAGAAAAAATTTTAAATTTAAACCATCTGGTCACGATATTTAATTGCGTACTTGAATCATTAGTGCAACACTCTGAAATCTGCTAAAGTTTACAGGTCAAAAAAGGCAACTGTGATCTCGAGCTTTGTCACAAACTTTACACTCCAAAAAAGCTCTATTATAATGTCACAACATGTTAAAGATCCAGTAGGGGTAACTCATTAACTGCAAGGTTTTGAAAGTCCAGACATATTTTTGTTGTTTTTTCTTCAAACTTCAAAGGAAACCCTTACAGTTGGGCAACTTATTCAAATTTTGTGTGATTTTTTACAAAATTTGACTCAGCCTCATTTGATTACTTATAATGGTTGATTATAGTGTCAAAGTCCCAGCCACAAGGGGCATAGCCATGGAGGACTTACTCACAGCAACAGTCACCACAGTAAAGGAGAAGATGGCTTACTGTCTGCCAGCAACAAAAAAAACACCCTCGCCGACAACATCAGTAATGTAGCTGAAGTTCAGCTGGTGTTGTACAAAACTGAAAACAATTTTCAGGATACCCATGGAAATGGCTTTTGCCCATCAAATGAGCTGTCAGAGAAACCAGAGTTGAAAAATTTTGGAATTCCCTGCATGAAACCAAAGAGAGGCTCTGCGAGCTCTAGTGATGGTTCTGAAGAAGTAATTGTGACAAATCCCAAAAAGAAAGGAAACTTGGCAGATGTTGCACCCGTCGCATGGATGATTGTGTTTGGTGATGCTCTCCACAATTTTATTGATGGATTAGCAATTGGTGCATCTTTCACCAGCACTGTATTTGAGGGAGTTAGTACTGCATTGGCTATTTTTTGTGAAGAGCTTCCACATGAGTTAGGTGAGCAAGAATAATCGCGCAATAGTTCAAACACCCAAGTACAAGAATTACTGTCTAAAAAGGGGGGATGGGTGCTTCATTTGAGGTAAAGAACAGTGTTTATCTTTGCAGTTAACTAAAAACAGTGTAACAATTTCAGAGTTCTCCCCACAGAGTAATACAGTGACATTGTGCTGCACTGCTGTTTTCTTCAAAAAAAAATAGAACAGAAAATAAGAAACTTTGTCAAGAAACAAATTGAAACAGGGTTTTCCATTGATTGAACAAAGTCACAAGTGATTTGATAATTTGTCTTCTGCAGTCAAATTCTGAAATGACTCTAGTATCAGCAGGAATTAATTCTGTAACAAGGGAAGTTAGTGCAGTCAAGGAAAAAGTTAAGAAGAGATGTCTGTGGCAAAGCCTCTGCTCTGCCGAGTACTCTGAATTTGCTAGTTTGAGTAGCTGCTGCTCAACAAATGTATTAAATTAAGATGAAAAATTTTTCTTTTGTACTATCTTGTAATTACTGATAATATTATTGATTTATTGGCAAATAAATGAATACTAAAAATCTACAGTAGTCTTCATAAGCTGCTTATGACATGGTTTTTATTTTCTCGTTATAGGTGATTTTGCAGTTCTGCTGAATGCCGGCATGACATACAAGCAGGCCATGGTATTCAACTTTATCTCTGCTTGTACCTGTTTTGCTGGCCTTGTAGTTGGTCTAATGTTAGGATATGCAACGTCAGCCGTTAAATGGATTTATGCATTGGCTGGAGGAATGTTTATATACATTTCACTAGTAGACATGGTAGGAGTTTTTCTTATCTCTCAAAACACGATACTCTCCCTTAAAGTGCCTTTGAAAGGAAAAATTTTATCACATCAGTGGATAGACCCTGCTTAATGAGGAATAGCTAGAGGTGAAAATTTTTGTAAAATTCTTTTTTGGTTTTCAAAATATTAACATTTAATGTTTTCAACTGATGGCGTCACCAGTGGTTCGGGCAAATTTGCATTTTTTAAAAATCTGCTGCCAATCCATAACCTTTGGATGAATTTAAGCCAAACTTGGGCTGACGATCTGTGTATCTCGAGATACATTATCAGCTCAAGTTGGGCTTAAATTCATCAAAATGTCGTGGATTGGCAGTAGAGCTGAAAGATAAAAAAGACATTTAAAACTGCATTCAAACGAAACATACTCCAGTCATCAGCCAAAACAAGGAACAATATGTTACCTTAGCATCTCACTGAGTTTTGTGCAACAGAAAAACAATGCAAAACCGGTCAAAATAATATTTATTACATTTGAAATGTAAATAGATTATGCGCTTTCACAGTTGGTTCAGTGTAGTGAGTAATAAGAAACATTCCATAGGCGAATCTCTTTTTTCCCTACGCAAAAATGACAACACTTTGGACGCTGCTAGGCTTGGTGGCAAAACGCTTAATGAGCTCATATAAACATTACTTGAGATATGGGACTTAAAGGACTGAAGACCTTGTGTTAACTTGTTCTATTAAAATTTAGTGCGCTCTGATTTGTAGCTCAGCCAGGTTTTAAGATTCCTGAAATCTTTAGGCTATTGAGGCTAAAATTGTAAACAAAGGCTTGCCTATAGGTCTCCTTTGTAAAATATACTGAACAAAAATGCTCTTTTTTCAGATGGCGGAAGCAACAGAAATGTCTGTCAAGTCAGGTCAAGGGTCGATTAAGAAGAATTTAAAAACGTTTGCTCTTCAGAATTTTGCCATGGTCTTTGGCTTTGCAGTGATGTTCGTCCTGGCCAAGTATGGCGGCAACCTGTCTATATGAGCGGTCAGCGGTCTTACTCAAGTACAAATGACAAATTCTGGGTTTGTGTGGATCGAAGGTCTGTAGATATAACTTATCGTATAAACACTCTAATAAGCCCCTCTCTAATAACACCTCTGTCTGAGGCTTCAAATGTTAAACAAGGCCCCCACCCCACCCCCCTTCAAACATACAGACGATGAAGCTTAAACGTTCAAATACATTTTGGCAACGGTTGTGTTTCAGTTCTTGTAAAATGCTGATTAAAACGCCAGAGGAACACAAAGTTACAAGTTGCAGTTAAATGTGTTTGGTGACCGGACTTCATGTTAGGTTTCTTTTTTTGGCTGTATCGACAATTTTAAAATAAGCCCCAACCCCTTCTAGTAGTTGAGACAAATTATCTGGCGCTGCCATATACTAGCGGGCAGGGTCTGATCAGACGTTTTGGGGTCTAGCTTATCAGATCTTCCGTCACGATAAAGATTGTATCCGTTCTTTGTTTGCTACTACCAACACAGACAAAAATTCGGGGCTATTTAGACAAAAAAATCGGTGGTTTTGACGTGCTTTAGTTTTCGAAGTGTATTCCGATTTAACCCATGCGCATGATTTGCTGGGGATTTTGTATAAAAGTTACGAACTATTGTGCCATAGAAAGTTCCAAACGTATCTTTAAAAGTTATTGTGAGGTAGGAGAGGACCATGAAGTTTAGTTCTTTCAACTGCTAGGTATCAAGAATGCCTTCGGGGCTGTCAGGCTAAACAGACTTTTAAACCGCTGTTACACGTGGAACTTTTAGCTGAAACTCGTGTTAAACAAGGAAAGCACTATATCCCAATGGGTGAAACCAGAATCGCTGAATCGGTGTTTTGACCCGGCGGTTCTGCTCAATAATGACCGAAGACTAGTAACTAGTTTGATTTTAAAATCATTCAGTCCCTCTTTAGGGAATCTGTGCGAGACAAGTGCGTTATTTTGGTGAACACCGAATTTCTGGTCTCACCCATTGGGATATAGTACTCCTATATACTCGATATACCAATGGTTGAAACCAGAAGCTCGCCTGTGTATTAAAATTACAGTCGTTTCGCCACGCCGTTTTCGCTGAAACGCCCATGTAACAACAGCGGCGGAAGGTTTGCCTGCTTTTTCATTAAAAATTTAACTTTTTTCTTTTTTTTTTGATATTTTATTTTTCAATTTCAATTTCAACACATCTCGATATTATGTTGCCATTGAGCACATTCGATAGCTCCAACACATTTGTTTTGGGTTGTTAAAGTATCTTAGAGTTCAAGTTTTAGTGAACCCAAAGCATGTAGTCGAAGCTTTGGATTCTTAAATCGTGAGTGCAAAATTTATGTTTTATATTTTGAGTGACATTCGTACTGAACCGCCAAACGAAGATCACCGGATTCCTGCTTTTGGATCACCGCGATAGCACGGGTTTTGGCGGCGAGAAGTAAACTTTGGCAAATGTTTATTGGTTTGGTTTGCTAAATAACCAAAAACTATAACAGCCCGTTTGCTGCCAATTTGCCGGTACCTCTCAGACTTAAACATATTTGAAAAACTAGCGGGTTAACTGTTAATATATTTATGATACTGAAGCTTCATCACAATGAAAACTCAGTACTACGCGCGGAGCTGGTGTACATTTCCGTTGGATATAAATACACGCTTTTTTATATTTATATAAGAACCAGTAAATTTGGTCGAGGCTCATTATTTTTAATTTTTTGGCGATTCGAGCATCAAATTGTTCTTAAAATGTTCTTATTTTTATGTTGTTTAAATCGAAGAAAAACTAAGTCAAAAGTGTTGCATTGTTTATGACTGTCTTGGAAAACGAATTTGGTCAGTTTAGGCGTTATTCGCCGACATTTTCTCTGAGACTATTTCCGGTGATTATAAACTGCGAAGCTATCTTGTTTACTCTTCGATGCTGAGCTAAAAATCGATGTTCAGTAAAGTTTTCAAAAAAATTATCTATCGCGCCCGAGCCTCAGCTCGTTCTTAAAATGTTTTTAAATTTTGGCCAATCTGAGCCTCGTTGATTTTATAAAAAAGAAGCGTGTATTGATTGTACGATCCACGATTATATTAGTGGATTGATCGCATTTCGCAGAACTTTTTTAGCAATCTAGTAAAAGTTATGCGAAATGAGATTCTTTCTCGTTTCTTTGATTGCAACTTGCATAAAAAACCTTTGGACAGATCAAGCAACACTTACCTTGAACTACTTTAAAAGTCGTAATTTGATTTGTCTTGCGACAATTTCATACTTTTGCTGTTCATTGTTAAGTATTCGAAGCTTGCCTAAGTGTAAAATGGCCAAAATTACTGCCACTGCTTGTTTTTAAAAACTGCTGGTTCAAAAAATCTTTAATTACACCACTTTTGGCAATTTTGGGTTTACACTACTTGTTTCACTGACACTGTGTTTGTGTTTAGCCTGCTCGGTTTTCATTCAAAATTTTAAACAAAACTAACTGGCCTTGCGGATGAAAGCTACATTGAGATTTTCAATTGATTAAACTCTTCTTATTTCTGGTTAGAAAAAATGTTTCGAACATTTGTAGAGGTCATTGCCTCAAACTAATTTTGTTATTACTGCTTAGTTCTTCAAACACAGTTTCCGCCATAAACAAACCGGTTTGGCCTTGGCTGCATGCAGACCGAAATAAATGGTATGGATTTATTACGCTACTAGTAATTAATCAAAGAAAACATCACTCCAGAGGTTAGCTTTCACATTGAAAAGAAGAAAAGAAGAAAATGATAATGATTTAATGAGAAAATCAGACAAACAGCTAGCCTAGTCCACTTCCACCGCCGTTATCACTTTTTTTTTCGTTTCTCAAACTTTTGTCGTGAGAAGCCGTATTTTCAAACTTTTGCCGGGATATTCGGAAATTTTTGCCGTGACACTTGTCGGCCACCGTAAGTATCGAATTTGGGGGGATGGAAGCGGAATCATGAATCACAGTTAAAAAAGTGGAGGAATCATGAATCGTATCATCTCGAGCTCGCAAGCTGTGAATCATGAACCATGGACAAAAAATAAGTGATTCATGAATCTTGAATATTTGTCACATGATTCATGAAGAAATTCTACAAATGAATCATGAATCAATGGTCGAAAATTATCTGGGAATCACGAATTATCATACTGAAAAGATTCCGCTTCCACCCCCGATAATTTCTGTAGGTCTCAGCCTTTGCCATAGGGATCTACTACGTATATACTCGATACCAGAAGCTTGGACTACATCGAGTGGACTATAGAGGGACTTGTAAGAGATTAATCTTGAATATGCGAATTTCTGGTTTCAACCTTTGGTATCGAGTATATCCCAATGGGTGAGACCAGAAACTCGGTGTTCACCAAAATAACGCACTTGTCTCGCACAGATTCCCTAAAGAGGGACTGAATGATCAATCAAACTAGTTACTAGTCTTCGGTCATTATAGAGCAGATCCGCTGGCTCAAAACACCGATTCAGCGATTCTGGTTTCACCCATTGGGATATAGTGCTTTCCGTTAAACAACGATGCGAACAAGTTTCACAAAGTGATGTTACACGGTGAATGTCTTGTTTTTATTGTAACCACGGTCGTTGTGACTGTTGCAGAATTAGAAAGCGGTTCTACTTTTCCTGAAATTGCCTCACAACGGAAATTCAAAAAAGTTTCACGAAACTGACTATTTTACTCGGCGCAACGCCTTGTGAAACTGGATTCGCATCCTTGGTAACAGCGGCGTTAGTTTTTAAAGCAACATTTCATTCATGAGTGAGGTTTATTGTAAATGCATGCTTAGTTACAAAGCGCTTTGGTTCAGTCTGAAATATTTTTCATTTTGTTATTTAACTTACCGCTTTTAATTTAACTTTATGTCGTACGTACATTTTTTACAATGAGAACCTATTATTTTGAAGACTGTTTTTAAAACAAAGCATGAAACTTTGCTGAAGTTACATATCCGTTTTTGATTTAAAGTTGTGATCTTTTATATAAGTGTATATCGGCTGATTTGCTAATATATTGTAAAAATGCAAGCAGTTGGCTAGGAAGAAGTATTTAGCTTAATTTTTGAAAAGCCTAACTTCAAAACAAACTACAAGTTATCAACTTGAAAGATTTAAAATAAGTCTGATTTTTTTTTCAGTATTTATTCACAATTAATACGTAATTCGGTTTAAATGAATCGAGCAGTGGAGTTGCTTTAGATTTGAAATAATACAGATTTCCTGAGCGCTCACCTACCATCCATCCTCTCTGACAGTTACCCGAGAGTGACGATACTTGTGACAAATCGACAAATTTTCGTTTTCTAGAACTTGAAAGTATGAACCGATAATTTTCGGTGTGCATCTCAAATCGGCCTTATGGGCCGAACCACTCATTTACTCTCTTAAGAATTTTGATTATGGTCAAGGTTTATTAGGGTGCATATATGGGGAGTTAATGAGCGGCTCATTTCATTCCCGTGAAATGAAGTTAACCTAAGTACGAGGTCGGTTTTAACTGGGCTTATGCAGTGAAAGAGTGCCCCAGTTTTTGGCGATCGTCTTTGTTCGAACGAAAGTTAAGTTGGTCTGTGAACGTTCAAGGAACTGTATTTACATGATCTTTACTGGCTTATCTTAGTTACTGCTAGAATGCGAGCTTAAAGAGCACATGACACGAAATCGATTTTGTATTTTCGAAATGGTCGATGTTAAAGACATCTGTAAAATTTGAGGAAATTCGATGACAACCGAAGAGTTATGGCTGGTTTTTAATCGAGGGTTTATCCTTTATTTTTTTGTGGACTGGGACGAGACCCAGGTAATGATGATACGTCTCCAATACGCAATTTTTTTGTCTTACCTGTTTCCCCAAAAATGACGTCACAAAATCAAAATCCAAGCAAAAAGTCACTGTTTTTTTGTTCACGTGACGTCTTGGTCTAGCGACTTGAAGGGGACAAATTTGCTATAAAAATTCGGAGTATCTGACGTTTTATTTTTGTTGATATTCATCGTTTGCTTTCAAACTTCACAGAATTTTTTTAATGGTCCTCATAGAAAATCAGATTTCTCTTCCTCGTGTCACATGCTCTTTAAGTTTGTTATAAAAGAAAAATGCGCTCTGTTCAGAAAATAAACGTTAAGGTGTTTTATTTAAATTTTTCAACGGAAGTATTTTTAAATCATTATTATTATTGAATTAAAAATGAAATTATTATGTACTATCTTAACATACTTTTAAGTGCGAGCACGTCTCGTTAAGTTATTGGAGAAAAATAGCACATTAGTCAATCAATTGTTTTTTGATAAAATGTGTATTTTTGTAACATCGTTTGTACGTTCACTGAGATGCTTCTAATAAAAAGATTGTTGAATGTTTGTTATTTATCACAGTCCAGCATATTATAAAGTTTGATTCACATGAGTCATATGGTTTAGTTTGAACGGGAGCTGTTTTATCTTTGTAAGATGCACAGGGAGCCCATCTAAACTGTGACGTCATTAATATACCCTTATAAAATATGGTGGATTGTATCTTTTACTAAACTTCATAGCTAACTTAAAATGTTAAAGATGGCCAAAAGTTAAGTTAAAATAATCATACACAAATTCGTTACCACAAGGACAAGCTTAAAATGTTTGCATTCTTTGTGGCACAATAACGGTGCAGGGTTCGCAAGGTATTGTGGTAGAACAAGCAGCCGCCATCTTTCTCGGTGCAGTGAAGTAATAACTAGTCTACCCAATAGGTAACTGAGTGCTGCCCTGTAGACGGGAAGTGCAACTTCACATTGTTGCTTGCAATAGGAGTCACCTAATTAAATCAATAAACATCGTTTGGCTGATAAAGATCTGCAGACGGACTTCACCTCGCCGTTGTTCATTTCCGAACAACGGCGAGCTAGCTCGGTCTGTATATAGAATATAATACAGACAGACCTCACCTCGCCGTCGTTCATTTCCGAACAACGGCGAAGTAGCTCGGTCTGTATATAGAATATATTACAGACGGACCTCACCTCGCCGTAGGTAGCTCGGTCTGTTTATAGAATATAATACAGACGGACCTCACCGAACAACGGCGAGCTAGCTAATATATTCCGAGACAAGGATGAAAACCGGGGAACTTGAATGATATCGTTGAATGAACACCCTTTTACTCAGTGAGTTATAGAGTCACGAGGAAGAAGGGAAAGGAAGCGGGCGACTTGGACTTATATACTGGGAAGGCGCGCAAGGAATGGTGGTAAAAAAAACCCGGTGCATCCTGGGTTAAAATTAAGATCTTTAGCCCAAATTAGAGTCGCTGCCTTGCTTCGCTCGCTTCAGGCTCGCTCCGCTGCGGCAGCAATAAGGCAATTTCTGAAGTAAGCAAAACCGCAGCGGCGATACGCATGCAATAAAACCATTCAATAAAGAAATACTGTGGAGTCAACATGTTTATTTGTGCGCAATTTCTAGTTGTGAAACTGCGTTCTTATTCCAGGAGACCAAGGTAACTGCGTGTTGTTTCATCCAACGAGCGTCTTTACAAAACTGGGCTAAAATACACAGTTTTCACATTCACAGACGAAAGTAAGATAGAAACGGTGCGTCAATTAATTAGGTCTTCGATTGTAAAAAAGGCGTTATAACTTTATTTATTAATGGCGGCGATTTTAAATTAGTCCCGCAAGCCTCGTTCTTGAGTTAAACTTTCAAAAGAATTTGTTACCCAAAACATGGCTAGTAGGGCAAATTTGGTTGTAGACAAAAGAATACTAAAATCGCCGCCATTTATGAGAAAGTTCTATATTAGGTATGACTGTTAGTTATTACATTTTTTGCAAATTATACAGATGTACTATAGCGTTCTTTCTCGTGCATGGTCTTTTTAACTTTGCCCGTGACCTCCCCCCTTCCATTTCCCTCAATACATCGAGTGCCTGCTTGCAGGTTGGATGGTTTTTTTCAGCGCGTAAATCTCACTAGGCCTGGCGTTGCCGCGCCGTTTGGGTTTCGTGGTCGAGCGGTATTTGTCCCCAATCTTCGCTCGACCTCAATCCAAGATGGCGGCAACTTTGTGCCCAGTAAGATCTCCCCCCTCTATATCTGCATTGGACGAGTTAGAGAAAACATGAGTGGAAGACAAACGCAATAAATTAAAAGATACAACTCGAAAAATTCTAAGATTTTAAAATGTACTACAGTCTTCTTCACAACAGTTTGTTTTTTGTCTTCACGTAACGCTTTCTTCCCCACAAAGAACGGCTCCGAAGAAGACTAGCACAATCCATAAGTGGCGGAAGAAGGGGGACGAAGGGGGGGGGGCACAGTGCGGAAATTGTAACAGTTCGTTCCAAAATCTGAGATTCCTATTCAAGAGTTGCTGTT
>JAOBAT010067494.1:6309-22933 GCA_026413305.1 Hydrozoanthus tunicans
GTTGTAACATGTATTAATTCCGAAGTTTCGAGCCTGGAACCCAGTTTATTGCCTCGAGATACATCATCAGTCCAAGTTGGCTTACTATATTAAATTCATCCTAAGGTTATGGATTTGCAGCAGATTTTAAAAAATTGTACTGTAAGTTTGCCTGTACATGTAGTGACGTCATTACACATGATGCTGCCAGGATTTTCGCATTTAGTATATTTTTCAGTACGTACTTCACGTAATTCATAGATTAACTAAAACAATGATAAGCACGTTTATGCCAAGCTACAAAACGAAGAACAAGTCTCAACGAAGACAAACTGCTAGCTAGCTAACAGCCCTTTAGGTTTTTACGACTTAATTTATAACAATTAAAAAATCGTTATAGAGTACCGTTGACGCAAAATATGACAAACATTGACGCAAAATGGAAAATTTTGACGCACCACATAACAACCAATAAAACAGCTCTTCAAAAGTTGATACAAATCACTTGTTTTGATCTCAATTAAAACGAGTATCAACTGATTCACACCTACAGTACAACCCTCTCAAAGTTTTTATAGCTTGGAAGCCTGAAAGATCTGGAGGTCTGTTATCTGTACATCTAGATATTATTATCTTAAATACAAGTATGTTTGCCCTGGGAATATACTTATGGTCACCTGACCACACTGCAGTGCAAGTGATTATCATCATCAATCCCTTTCGCCAAAATTCATTCAAAACTGGTAGAATCGTCTGTGCCTTTTGATATGTACACATGTAAAACGTTTAGTAAACAAATAACTAACCAACGTTTGCATCGTCCAAACTTCGATTCCCGACTCAGCCTTACGGATAAAAGCGTATATCGCAACTCACTGATTCAACTGAGATCAGTACAAGTATTTAAATCATTCTTTAAACGAAATGTTTCATTTTGCATTCTAACTATACCGGAAAAATAATGGCTTGTATATAATTTATTTTCTTTACAAACATGGCAGTGATCATTATAAAGCGCCTTGAACGTATCCATATGAAAAGGGCTATACTAAGTGCACCACTTTTACTTTACTTTAACTCTTAACATAACTTTGGACGACGTCAAGGTTAAATAGCATTTTATACCCAATAAGCAAATTTATCAAAGTTTTAGTTCCCATGTGGAAGTCTGCTATCTTCACTAAAATCTAGTTTTTTTCGGATGAACATGCCTTACATGGAAGAACTCCAGCCACGAAAGCTCTGCCAGTTACCCGTGTGAGCCGACCAAAGTCCAAGATCTTTATAGCCTGAAGCTGCTTGACTGGTTGAACTTCAACACGAACCTCGCCTCCACCCTTTGGGTAATAACCTCTGTTATGTGTCAAAACAGAACCCAATGCAGTTTATGTTTCTTTTACGTTAAACAATAAAAAGGTACTACGGCGTTCTTGCTAGCGGTGCTTGTGGCTTGAAGGCTGCTGGCTACGTTGAATTGGGGGGTCACATACAAAAAACGACAGACTGAAGAAAATGTACACTGCAGTTTTCAAGTTTATAAATTTTTTCACAGTCTAGAAGAGTGTTTTTTGATTGAATTTAACAGAGAAACAAGCTACATGATACAGTTCAAAATGAAGATTTCACAGCTCAAACACTTACATCAGTAAAAATGCTTGTGCTACCATGCATATAACTATCGTTTATAACCCCCTCCCCCTATCAACAATGACGGAACGTGCAGCTGAAGTCAGAATAACAAGTAAGATGGCCATGGATGATTTACTCACCTTTTAATGATATCACAGCTAAAGTTTACACCAAATTTTTGAGCAGCAGGCTGGAACACCTGAATAAAGGTATAGGAACACCTGAGTAGAGGTATAAGAATTCGTGAATAAAGGTATAGGAAGACATGAGTAGAAGATTAACCCCTCAATGAGGTAAAGAAATGCCTGAGCAGAGGCATAGGAACACCTATACGAGGTAAAAGAACACCTGGTTAGAGGTATAAAAACAACCAAGAAGAGGTATAGGAACACCTGAGTGGAGGTATAAAAACATCTTAGTAGAGGAAGAGAAACACCTTAGTAAAGATTTAGGAACACCTGAGTTGAGGTATAGAATCACTAGAGTAAAGGTATAACAACACCTGAGTAGAGGTATAGGAACACCTGAGTAGCTCGGTGTTTAAACTCTTGGATAGAGGTATAGGAACCCCTGGGTAAAGGCATAGGAACACTGAGCAAGAACACCTGAGCAGAGGATAAAACACCTGAGTGAGGTATAGAAACACCTGAGTTGAGGTATTAAAACTCTTGGATAGAGGTATAGGAACTCCTGGGTAGAGGTATTCAAACTCTTGGATAGAGGTATGGGAACTCCTGGGTAGAGGCATAGGAACACTGAGCAGAGGTATAGGAACACCTAAGTAGATGGGGAAACACCTGAGTGAGGTAAAGGAACACCTGAGTAGAGGTATAGGAGCACTTGAGTGAGGTATTGAAACACCTGAGTAAAGAAATAAAACAACCTTTAGAAGTGGAGGTATGGGAACATTCATGTGAGGTATAGGAACACTTGAGTAGAGATAAAGGAACACCTGAGTAGAGGTATAGGAACACCTGATGAGAAGTACAGGAATTCCTGAGTAGAAGTATGGGAACATGTAAGTTGAGGAATGGGAATTCCTGAGAAGAGGTATAGGAACATGTGAGTAGAGGTATGGGAATTCCTGAGTAAAAGTATAGGAACACTTGGGTAGAGGTACAGGAACACCTGGTTAGAGGTACAGGAACACCTGAGTAGAGGCAGAAACTTTTATAAAGGACGCTATATCTTGTTTAAAAGAACTTTATAGTTGTTTCAAATTTGGGGACAAAGCTACTTTTATAGTAAAATTCCAAATCACTATTGACATTAGGTGTAACTATAAGCTTAACATATGCATGGTACTGAGCTGCTCTACACTAGGCACTTACATGTTAGTGCTCTACCAGGTACATCATACCAGGTAGGTATCTCAATAAACTCCAAACAAGCTAGGTGGACCTAAACTTTGACATTAGGTATGTTAATTAATAATACTACAGGTACCTCAGTCATGAAATCAATCTGTGGAGCCATTTCTGCATTAGTGCCCCCTCTCAGAATGAGCTGTGAAAGTGCAGGACCATACAGTAAACAAGGCAGTGACACCTGCATTAATAGGCAAGTGCTCCTAGAAGCAAGAAATTATTTTAGCTCATAAAGTTTGTAAAAAATTAAGAAACGTGAGCCTGGCATTAATTTTTTAGTCCTGTAATGGCAAAATTAATAGGAGACAGAGTGCTTGTTGTGTTGTTTAGCAGTCAACTTGGTACAATATGATATTTTAGGGGGGAGGGGAGGTTGTGAGTGTATTCTTTAGCATGTCTTATTTTCAGTTTGCAGTTTCCTCCTTCCATTTTAAATACCACTTTGAATTCCAGTAGTCTAAGGCTGGTCAAAAATCTTCATGCCACGGTTTTAGGGTATTTTTTTAGCCCCCCCCCCCTCCCCCTCTCTAAGGGCATGAACTTATATTTTTACCTTGGTATATGCATACAGCAAGTGCAATCACAATTATTTCAAGACTACTAAGCCCCTATTCAAACTGTAATATCTAATCTTACATAATCATGTACATTTGGCAAGTAGACACTAATGATATATGGAGCAAACTAACACACTCAAAGTGTCTGTGAGTGTATGCACTACGCCACTTGGCTTGGATCTGAATTTACAATTTTATCATCTAGGTACACAGAGTTCAAAACTTGGCACACATACCTTTTACGTTCATCAAAAAAGTGATATTTCAAAATTATATGACTTGTACTATCAACTATGAACCAAAAAACGTTATTGTGCTAAAGACTCCTTTTTCTGTTAATTAATTTAATGAAACTAACTTTAAGGTAATTTGTAAGCATCTTGCAGTTATGGGAAGTATCTGGTGCATCTTTGAATTTCTATGCATAATATAAAAAACCCTTTTCGGAAAATAAATGTGTTGTCATATAATTATAGTAAAAGAACAATAATTATCACATGACTTGTATCAAAATTCTTTAGTCAGTACTTATCTCTAAATGAATGTGTTAAATTCATACTTAAGGTTTAAATCACATAACAATTATTCGGGTTAATGTTTTTGCTATTAAATATTTAATTCCATACCCTGCAGTCTTTGTATCTGCTCTAAAGATCCCTGATTGCACCTTTTCTGGATGAAACTCAACTTTTGTTGAACCAATTGTCGCACCATTCAATTTTCCAGCACACAGTTCTCGAACTAAATGCATTCCTTTTCTCACAAACACACAAATAAAGAAAGCAGTTAACTATAATACAGAGAATATTGTTTTTTAGAAAATATTTTGGTAATACTTGCACTAGTTACTATATATTTATACAAACACTTTGCTGCACTGTGCAAAACTTTTAAATCAAAATAATTATAATATCATTACTTGTATATATGTTTTCCTGAAACATATTCCACGACTGTTTTGGTAAATACAAAAGAATTCTTACTGCATGGAAAATACTTAATATTACAAACATCTTTCTCAGTAAAAATATATGTAGCCATAATTATACTGACCTCAGTAATGACCCAAATTATGGAACAAAAAAACGATTATAATGTTCAGATCATTAATTTTTAGTTAATTATATCGTTAGCCACAGCTTCGACAGTGGTTATCACCAGTTTCAGTAGTGTAAAACAGTTAAATAAGAGTTTTTTACTCCCCCCAGATAGGACACTAATCCATTGCAGGTTAGAGCGCAGCAGAACTGGCACTCCATGACAACTTCACGTCGATTTAAGTGTGTACCCCAAATTTTGGGGTCGTTAACATTCATATATTCAAGCTATTGTTCTTTCTCATTACTCATTCATAACGATTGCTTGCCGAACATGAGGCAATTTGACAAAGATCGCAAACTCTTTGATGTAGGTGAGAGGTTGTTCTTTTGTTAGAAGAACAGAGCACCGCGCTGCTCCACTGATTTCATTATTTGTTAATTATCTTGTAGTTTGGCCGAAATCACACATTAAACATATGCGAAGTGAAGTGAGGTGTATCACATTTCTTCAAAGAAGCAATCTTGATTAATTGCTGGCTCAAAGACACTTGAACTTAGAAATAAAAAGTTTAGTAAATAAATGTAGGCAGCACATACCTGTCGAAACTAAGTCTGATAATGTCTAATGCTCAAGGGCACAACCCAGAGGTCTAACTGAGCTTGAACTCCTGACCCTAGGATTGCTAGTTGGACAGGTTTACCACATGGTGATTGCACCATCAACTTTGTTTTCTAACAAAGGTACTTAAAAAACAACTTTAGAATAGTTTTAAGACTGGTTTAGTTCACTTACCTGTCATGTGTTGGGCTGCCAAGCCTGGTTTTGGCCTACCAGCTCGAATATTATATATAATTACCGGAGAGTTCAGTAAGCAGCTAAATGTTATGGTGTTTCTAAGTATCTGGCCCCCCTGAAAACATTAAAGAACATTATTTAAAAATCTGAAAAATATAAGTTTTCTTGTTTTAATTAAAGAACCTAAAATCAGAACTAATCTTTAAGTAGTTCCATATGATTAGTCATTAAAGCATTTATATAATTTTGAACTGCAGTCTCTACCAGGTGATTAACAGGAAATTTTATACCTCAGCTAAAAACTCAAGCAGGGTTGTGGTACATATTAATGTGGTAGAACAATGCCTAGTGCTCTGGGCCAAACAAAATGACTCACATGCATTTCTTAATACTGCTAAATATTGACAGAAATGTTGTATGATAAGGTACTAAAGTTAACTGGCCAAACTTAATCTGCAGCCTTAAATCAAAATGTCACTGGATTGTCGTAGCCAGTATTTAGAATTAATTTTAATTGCTAAAACAAGAAACTTCTAATCAATAAATGCCATCTGATCTGGTAAAAGCTTTGAACTTTAAATATGAATGACTTTTTCTTTTATTTAAAAACCTTTCCTAAAAATCCCAAGCAGCATCAGAATCGCCAAAACTGGATGTGATACATCACTGGCAACCTTTTTTACTGGACTATATGATACAAAACTCACTCGAAGCTCAGTAATGATTGTTATCAATCACAGCAAACAGTAAGAGATAAAACGAGGTACTGAAGTGGAGGTGGATTGTAAGATAAACTATGAAACCCGTCTTAATTGAACTTATGATCTTATAAGTTAACATGTACGCAAATCTTATCCATTGGCATTGCATTCATTTATACCCTTATCAATTAATTATTATCTGTCACTTCTCGACTCAGCAGTACTGACCGGTAGGAACCTCGGACCTACTTAAACGTACTTCATTTACGCCGACCTCCCTAAACAACGCACTTACCCCTTCCATTACACTACCATCAACTTCTGTTACTTCTTCTGATACTCCTGCCATCTTTAACGTGTCGACAAATTAAAAGAAATGCTAAAATAGTGCTTACTTCTTACGAACTGATGACAATTATCGTCAGGCGTATTTTTCACCGAGGAGATGACTGGGTCTAGCTAGTCCGAAACTCGAACCCAGGCTCGAGGTGAGCCCGGCCGTGATTTTTTTTTCCCGCGGATCGCATAAGCCTTTCATTTCTACAGTCTGGTTATAACTTGCTACCTGCAAGATAACTGGTGAAGTGTGACATTTACTGATTTGTTGGCCAGGATTAAGTTATATAATCACCTACACTTATTCTCCTTTTGCTAGATGATTAAGCGAAGTTGAATTCCACGTACACCAAACAATATTTCAAGCGAGTGGAAATCGGTCGGTCGCGGCTAAAAACAAAGTGCAGGTAATAGCTTTTTTCCCCCTTTATTAATTTCTTCTTGCAGTACTGAAATAATTTCTAGCGAGTATGAAAGTCATCAGCAGGCTGGGTAGCCTAATTGTCCACTAGCTGCTAGAACTCAGCTAGCTCTGGGGGCTGAAAAGTATAGAAACCGTTAATCAAGTGTGGCTGCCAACTTACTTAACCAGTATGTATCTGCTCGCCAAAATCTAAATAGGTTTTGTTCTGTTTTGTTTTCATTTGAAATTTTGTTCTGACCTTTGATACAAATGAGATCTGCACTCGAAACCGAATTGCCTTGGCAGAAATGAACTTCGTGACACGAAGCGGCAACGAAGTACCGGTGCTTGATGAACTCCTGTCTTTGCTGAAAATGAATAACAATGAAAAAATTGAAATGCCTAATAAGAATAATGGACTACCGCTGCTTCTACCGGAATAAGGAATAATCAAAAATTTGAAAATGTAAAATCGAAATTACCAACGTCAACGTCAGGAAGTTCCCGCCAAAAACGAAAAGAGCGCGCGCGCGAGCGTTTGTGTTCGCCCATTTTTAGCGCCAAGGAATTCACTGCACACGTGAATCGGGTCCGAAGAAGTGTAAAGTTTTGCTGTGAGAGGAAGTTAGTTGCGAGAAAAAGTTGGCTGTCAGAGACAGAAGAAATTGGTTGCACCGAATGGGAAGAAAACATGACAGAATAAAAACGGAAAAAAAAAAACAGAAGCACAAGTCATCGAAGACAAATTAAAGGTAAAAGCTATGCTTTTAAATTAGTTTTAGGTAGCTACCGATTATTACCAACTCAGTGCGTTTAAATTAGAGGCGAACTATTCGAGTGCAAATTAAAACGGAGAGAACCAATTCAACGTCTAGAAGTTGCGTTATTACTATTTTTATTGTTATTGTTATTATTATTATTTTTCATAAGTCACTTGTTCGTCTCGCCGGCATTTTTTTTAATAGAACAGTTTTTATTACGAGCTACACTGCATGCAGTGGCAAAGGTATTTTTTCGGCATAGTAACGATGTAAACAGTTCTTAATGGTAAATGCGTAGCATGGCATAAGTGAGAATCAATTACTAGATAGAGGCGATATCTTCCCCTAAGTATAAACTGCATGTGAAAAAAGTATTCACTTTAATTTTATTATCACCACCAGTTTAGATGAACCTTCATACTATACTGTTACTCCCCTTTTCCCTTTCTTACAGAAAATCAATAAACTATCAGTTTTAGCATACAAGAACTAACCGAGGATGAAATATTGTTTTTTAATTATCTCAATAGTTATAGTCAGCATAATTTCTTTGAGCACACATGTACACTAAGTAAAAAGGAGCTCGAGGGCAAATTAAAATGATTAATGAATAGCTAGTGTGAAGTGTTCCAACAGTATATTTCCTAAAACTATACCACCAATGCTGTGTTGCCATCAGTGGTAAAGCCTCAGCAAGCGATTGCATAGCACTCAAAAAATATCACTTGCTTGAAGAAGTATGTATTTTATGAAATTAAAGTTCCCAGTTTCATCTTTGCATTATCAGGGTCTGTTATATTATAAGAATATTTGGTGAATAACAGTTAATCAGTATTTACTGAAGCTCTGAATATCCTTTAAGACAGCTCGTGTCTGTGAGACGAACAGAAATGTTAGTTTTAGGCAAGATATGTACCAACTTCCCTCTGATTACATCATCATTACTCTTAAACATTTTTTAAAACGACTTTCTTAAACTTCAGTTTATATTAGGAGTTTGATTCATCGTCGGTTTGCAGTCTTGCGTAAACATCTTCATTTAGTAAATTTCTTTTCATATTGTTTTCACAATACTTAAGAGCAGCAGAGCAGGTCGAACTGATTTCTTGTTGCCGTCCGTAGAATCGCTGAAACACAAAAAGCATGGTTAGTTATACCTTTAATAGTGTACATAGCAAAATTTCTCAATTCTGATTGGTCGAGAGCAGTGCTGTTTTTCGTAAACACAGTCAAAATAGAATAAATTCAGTACAGTGGCTACAACTCCTACTACAATGCAACAGCGACTTGGAGTGCAATTACAACGACTACGACTACGGTTATTACAACTACGACGGCTACTACGACCATCACGATCACGACTTCGATTTTGACTACAACCACTTGGAGTACGACTAAGACTATAGTACGACTACAATTACGACTACTACGACTACCTCGACTACGATAACAAGTACAATTACGACTACGACTACGATTTCAACTATGACTACGGAGACGAAAACAGTTATGATTACGATTACGAATACGACTTGATAAGTATTCTAAGCTTTACACAGAGAAAGAATGGAAAGTATGCTTGCTTAGTCCTTCGGCTGAGTAAGGTGTGTGAGCTAGGTATATGTAGAAATGTGATTATGTATCCATGTAAAAAGTGTTTACCTATACCGGTGTGATAGGTGGGTGGAAGAACAAAAGGAAACAAAAAGAAAAAAAAGTATGAGAGTAAAACTATTGTAAAAATTTAAAAAGGGTTAGAAATAACATTAACCGTTACACTCAAAGCGTTCGTTTTTTCCATGAAGATTTAGAGTGCGAGAAAACTTGCTGGTCGACTGCACGAACAAGGAAACCTTCAGTTGTCAATGAAATTTTGTAAAGGAAAACTTGTCATTTGCATGAGCAATATAAATTGTCTCAAGTTAAATCACGAAGGATAAACCAAACTAAATGTTTGAAAATGAGAACTAGAGTTGTTGTAGGAATTGATGTCTAGTAATCCCTCTCACTCAGGCGAAGGACTACAGTTCGAAACGTCGGTTACCTTTAACTCATTCTTTCTTCACGGTGTATAAAGTTTAGACTCGTGTGCTAATTCGATTTTGACAGCTATCAAATTTAGTTTAGACAAAGAAAAAAACTGAGGCCGAGGGAGCTTAGCTGCCCCGAAAACTAAAAAGAACGTACAAGCTGGCCTGATATAATCAGTAATACCAAATATTACGAAGATTAAATCCGATTAAGCGTTCTATAGAACATTATAGAAATCAAACGGCATAAAAGCGATACACCGAGGAGATTTTGTTCACGAAATCGAATTGTTTTTCAACTTCGATCTAGCTCGAAATCACTTTTTAAGCATACGAACTTTTCACAGAATCAGAAAGTAAGACTTTTTTACAGACTTAAAAGTGTTTTCCTTTACTTGGCTTTCGAAAATGACAAACGACTACCTTAACTTAGCCCAAGGTAGCACACGACCTTTGGTGATGAAAGATAAACTTTCTTTTGTATAGGTAAGAAAAATGTTTTGCAATCAAGCAACTACAAATGATATTATTTAGCTCTAAAGACTTTCAAATGTTGGTGTTCAAACACCGAACCACTAACTGTAATTTATTACTGCGTTGTTATTTTTTTATTTAATACTACTTATAACCTGTTGCAATCTCTGAACTCAAGAAATAAGTGTAGAATTGGAAATGAAAGGGATGCGACTTCTTAAGGTAAAATCGATATAGAATAAGCTTTAATCGAAATGCAAAATTTTGGTTGTTGAACTACAGTAGCTTTAACTATGTTCCTTCCTAAAGGGCTGGATACCTTACCTTGGCCAGACCGCTTTTGATTGTCGATGCAGTTGTAGGACGGTTATTCTTGCGTAGGAAAAAGAAATGAAAAGCCGTGTCCGTCTGTATTTGTGACAACAAAATACTAAGGAGTAAAAATATGGTTCTAGCTGTGCCTCCGCTGACCATTTTTCGCTCAACTTATATCGTTTGAAGGGGATGAACTACCAAGCCACTCGGCGTAAGTTCAGTCTTGTTGAAATGGCCGCGTGCAAAGCTTTTTATATCTATTGAGAAATCCCAAGCGCCTTACATTACTCCATTGTTCTGCTCCAACTTCAAATATCTTCAGGCGTGTTTTTGTTTTTTCAAATTTACTAGAAAGTTGCTCTTTTATTCATGATATCTGAAAAATCTAAGGCAGGATTTACGTCCATTTAATTTGTTTTCCAACAGCGATAATTACATTTTTCTGGAATAACTAAGACAATAGAAGAACTTTCAGGGACACGAAATACTAAAAATAAAAGTAAACCTTGGTTTGAAAATACGTTATCCCGTCTACATTTTTTTCATTATAATAATGCATGATAAGGGCTAGGGATGCAGTTATCATTTCGAAAACGGAGAATTTGAAGATTTTTTGTGCGCGAATTCAAAATCTCCGCACAGAATGCTTTGCTAATTGTAAGTACGAACAAAAATTTAAGTGAAAAAATCCACCCGAGACATCACGCATTATGTCTCAAATATGAACAAGATATTCGAAACAACTCAAGATTTAAAAAAAACTAACGGAGAAAACGACACAAAAACTAGTATTTAAAATTATAGTGGTTTTAATCCAAAGATTTTTAAACCTAAGGACATATTTTGGACTAGGAATCTATTTCTTCGAAACAAAGCGGCGGCCCAGCGAGGTTATTGGTGAAAGTTTAAAGAGAAAATTCATGCGACTCGATCAAAGTTCACCGGGAATACCACTTATTGCTTATCGCGTCATGACCAAGACTATTGTTATAAAACAGGAACAAGGTTTTAATAATGAGCGTTGAATTAGCTATTCTTACTAGCCCTATATAACTTGGAATCATCCTGCCGGATAAAATGCAACATTGAATAAAGAAGAAACGTGTTTTGGGGAATACACCCACGCCTTATGGATCTGAATTACAACATTAATGTTTTTTGTCCCTTGCGCCCTTGTGATATCTTACACTCAGCTTGCAATAAGTAGTTAGAAAATTCAAGGTCAAATTCCAGAAATTTCGAACAAAAAAAATCCCGCTTGTACCTGGTAGAGGGAAAGCAAACTATGGCAGGCATAACAGGCTTGAAAGGATTCGTGTCAAGTAACTTAATGTCTTTACCCATGTAAGGCGTTTACAATCAAGACTAAAAAAGTGGTAAAATCCTTAACTAGAAAAAATAGGTATTCAACATTTTGGAACAATCAATTGGGTATACATTTCTTGCTTAGTTTGTTAACATGGTCCTTTTCTGAAAAAGTAAAGATAATGTAACGAAAAGTCGCAAAAAATCAAGGAAAATATTCTGTGATTTTTAGGGTTTCATTTATGTGATCGTCAATGCACTTTTATTTCTGTTAGACGTATATGTAGCTTTAAATTACTGTTTGCAACTGAGTCAACCCCTTTACTCAAGTACTCATCATTTGGCAAAATCCATAATTTAGCAAGAGTATAGCGTAGTATTAGATTACAGGAAAGTATACTAAAAATTGATCAAGTGATAGGTCGTTTTAAAGACTGGAGTATGATTTTAAGGTTAATCTAAATCCATGAGAATTTTCTCAGATTGAGTCTAAAAAAAGTCAAGAGAACAAGACTTATGCAAACAGCCGAGACACATAATTGAATATACTTTATATTATGCCGGCTTGGTGCACTTTATTAACAGGCAGAGAGGCAAAACAACGCCCACAACACAGGAAAATTCAAATAAACTAGACTAACGTTTTTGTTCTGAACAAAAAGCTTCTGCCAAAAAAAAACGTCTGTGGAAGTGTCGCAAACGTGCTAAGCATTAGTTACCCGGGGGCAAAACACTTAATGATAAAGATCAGATGCAACTAGAAGTGCAAGGTACGAGAACAATGTATTGAAAAATCTCTATTCTCTCGATTTTTATCACTTCTTCATTGAATCAGAATTGATTTCGTTTACAATGGCAAAAGAATGGCCCTGTATGTGTTTCTACTCGACTCTTCTACAGAGTTGCACACAATTAAAGAGACAAAAATTAATGGAACCGGAACATTTTGAAGTCGAACTTTTGTTAATATCGAGTATATTAGGATATATTTTGCAGACAAGACGTTTAGATTATACGTCAGTTTCTATAGTTAATTTTAGTAATTTTTTTTGCACGACTGAAACAGAATCTGAAATCGAAAATGAAACAGAGATGTATGGTATTCAGTCGCGTTAAGGTAAACGGTAGAAATGTGCACTTGCATGCCCATCGGTTTTTTATTTGCTTTAAGAAAGCTTTAATTACTTTTAAAAAAATCCACTCTTGATAGCGATTTCGAAAATTTGCAATTCACTGGTTCGTGTCGACGGAAGGCTGATTAGCAAAAAATGTGCAATGTCATGTGGAATGGACCTTACTCAAAAAATGACACTGTTTCACACTCAGAAAAAGAAATGGACATGATAGAGAAGTTAAAATTAGTCATCTAAAATAATTAAATTAGCTATGATTTACAGAGAGCTTAAACAGAGGCGGTGCAACGTGAATGATTTCAGTTAACTTTTTTTTTTTTTTTTTTTTTTTGCTATAAACAAAATCCCTCAACCAAACTCCCAGCTGACTCTGTAGCTCGGTTGGTTAGAGATCAGTTTCGTAGGTTGTGGTTACGAATCCCACCGAGGTCAGAAATTTTTTCTCTTTTTTTGTGTCGGTTTATGAGGCTCTTATTGATGCTGTAGATCGGTGAAACTTGGATTTTTGCCCGTTTAGAGTGGCGAGGCATCACTCGAATTTATATGTTGTAAAGTTAGACGCTATAAGAGCGTGTAGTCGGGCTACAAGACTGCGATCAATAACATAATAAAAAAAATTCATTGGCAAAACTATCTAGCAATACACGATACAACGCTTAGCATAATGTTGACTTTTCCTCTTGTCGAGCGATTCCTGAATATGGCGCCCATGTTGTTACTGTGAATTTGGATTACAATGTGGTGAACTAAGAGTTAAAGTAGTGTTCTCCTCTGATTTCCTTTGAGTATATTTGACTTTGATCCGAGTTCATTTCGCAAGAAAACTCGTTTCGAAACTGACGCCTCTTGATATCTTTATGTAAGTCAGTCTACTCCGAACGGTGTGATTTTTTGAGCAGTTCGATATAGATATAGTTTCTTTGTCATCCTGAACACTACAATAGATATACTGAAGTAAAAATCTCTCCTACAGAACAAACTAGTTACCTGTCGTAACATGTGACGACTATAACAAAGTGTTAAACTAATTTGGTTGATCATGTGACTGTTCCCGGCCAATTGGCAATTAAAAACGCGACGTGACAGATTGGCAAAAAGATAAACCTAGCACTATGCCCCCTGCGGGGTAGCCCGACTAAAAACTTCCGTATTTATTTAATTACTTCGATTATTTGTTTCCGCATTTTATTTGTTTACTTGCTTGTTTCCACTGGCTGTTATTTATATCCATTGTTTATTTCATTTGTTTATTTATCTGTTTCTATCATTAATTGAACTACTTTCATTATTTATGTGTTTCCACTTTTTTATGCTAGAAATTTCTACCATTCATTTATTTATTTCCAGCATTTTACTTATTTATCTGTTTTTACTGTTCATGTATTTCCACTTTTGTTTTTTTTTCATTTCCACTATTTTTTTTTCAAATTCCACTATTTGATTTTTTACTTAGTAACATAATTATTTCATTTTCACTTTAAATTTTGAACTTCCACTTTTCAAAACCATTTCCATTTTTGTTTATTGATTTCCACTATTTATTTATTAAGATCAACTCTTTTTATTCCATTGTTAATTCATTTATTTTAAACATTTATTTCTTCATTTTAACATGCACTGCTTTTTATTTTTTTCTTAGCTATCTTTTTCCTTATGTAGTTTCACTACTGAAGTAGTTCTTATTTTTTAGTGATTCACATCAATTTGTTTATTAATTAGGTTTCACTATTTCAGTTTTTTATTAGTTTCCATTGTTATTTCACATATTTCCAACATGCATCTGTTTGGTTTTGTACTTCCACTTTTTTTTAAATTTCTACTTTTTTCTTTTCTACCATTTAATTTTTCCCATTATTTCTTCATTTGTTCCCAACACTTATTTATCAACCAATCTAATTTCGCTATTTGTGTGCTTCCACTATTTTTTATTCTTTTCTACTATCTTTTCAACATTTTTCTATTATTTAATATAATTTCACTATTTATGTATCATTTCCGTTATCATTTCACTTATTGTTTCGTTTATTTCCAAAATATAATTTCCTCAATTGCAATCTCTATGTACTTCCACTTTTTAAATCATATCCACTATTTATAATTTCATTTCCACTATCTGTTATTTAATTCAACCATCTATTTTGTTGTTTCCATTATTAACTCATTTATCTCCAACATTTGTTTCTTCATTTTCACTATTTATGTATTTCCACTACTTTTTATTCTATTTTACTGTCTTTTTCTTTATTTCCAACATTTATTTTTTTGTTAATGTAGTTCCACTGTTAATGTATTTCCACTTTTGTTAGTTTTCATTTCCGCCATTTATTTATTAAATTCCACTATTTCAATTTTTGTTTATCTTCATATTATTTCACTACTTATTTACTTCCACTTTTTGTTTATTAATTTTCATTATTCATTTATTCATTTGAAGTATTTATTTAGCTATTTCCTATTCTTTTAATTTAGCTTATTTTTTCTCATTACCAGCTCACTTGTTTCCAACATTTGTTTCTTCATTTTACTATTTTTGTGTTTCCAGTATCTTTTTATTCTTTTCTACTTTCTTTTCCTTTAATTTATTTCCAACATTCGTTTGTTAATCAATGTAATTTCATTCTTCTTCTGATGAGGATACAATCTAAAGTTTTCCAGAGTGCTCAATGATTTGTACCAGAGCCGATGAAAAGTAAAAATTATAAGGAAGGCGTTTTTTAAAGAAAACTCTTACCCCGAGTTTCGGGATTGCTCCCTCTTTAGAAAGTTCTAAAGTATTTGAACTTTGATTGCATATGTTTTACCTGAAGTTCTATGGAACTCTCTGAAGAGGGAGCAATCCCGAAACTCGGAGTAAGAGATTTTTTTAAAAAAACGCCATCCTTGTAATTTTACTTTTAATTTCACTGTTTGTGTATTTCCACTTTTGTAACTATTAATTTCGGCTATTTATTTATTTAAATCCACTATTTGATTTTTATTTTCATTTCCATTGTTACTTCATTTGCTTCCAACATATATTTATTTGATTTTACTATTCATGTACATCCACTTTTCTTAAATCATTTCTAATATTTTTTCTTTTCCTCCATATGATTATTTAATTCCACCTTTTTTCATTTATGTCCAACATTTATTTATTTTCTTTCACTGTTTATGTATCTTGATTTGTTTTGTATTCTTTTCTACTATCTTCTCTTTTATTTCCAAAATTTATGTACTAGTTGATATAATTTCTCTATTTATGTACTTCTACTTTTGTAATTATTTATTTTCGCTATTTATATTGATTCCACATTTCATTTTTATTTATTTCCATTATATATTTATTTTTACTCTTTATGTACATGCACTTGCTAAAGTCATTTCCAATGTTTATTTTCTTTTCTACCATTTATTCATTTATTTCCACTTTTTCTTCATTTGTTTCCAACATTCCACTATATCGTTTCTTACCAACTTCCATTGTTTTTTCACTTATTGTCAAAATATGCACTATTTATGTGTTTCCACTGTTTTTGATCAACTGCCGCACAATCAGTCATCGATCAAACCGCACGAGCAGTTTGCTATCCCTACGAAATGCCGTTCTGGTAAATAAGATGCTCCTAATTAGAGAAAAAAGACCAACTCTAAACACCCAGTCGGATTCCATACCAGCAAAACTGTTCAATTCAATTCAATTCAATTCAATTCATTTTATTCAGTGCGTTTTAACAACAAATTTGCTTAGAATATTAATTACAAATCAGAATAGTTGGTACCCAGCCAACTGCAATAACTTGAGGCTATCCTAGGCAG
>JAOBAT010067505.1:0-22930 GCA_026413305.1 Hydrozoanthus tunicans
TGGCCCATTTCTGATGACTGTCATGTGTTGTAGGTTATCGACGTACCCCACCCCTACACGAGTCAAGTGCAGTTCGAACGAAGCATCCGGAACCCTGTTGGGGTGCATTGGAACACCACTACTGTGGTGAAAGAACTCACAAAACCGAAAGTGTCCACCCTCCCAGGGGTAATAATTGACCCAATCCAACCTACGAAGGATATAAAGAGGGGAAGGAGTGACCAGGACAGTGTAGCAGACAAGAAAAAGCGATATGGAAAGAGATCCAAGAAAGATAATTCACAGTCGTCTCTAGCGATTTACAATTAATATTAATACGAATGAGAGTTAAACAAGAAAGGAGGAGTTTTAATTGAGCAGATGCAGAAATCTTAAAGCAACCCAACAAATTCTATTCGTACATATTACGGTGTTTTCATCGTGTTACGGCTTTGCTTCCAGGCCCTCTTTCGTAGTGTTGATGATTGATGTGGCGATATAATAGACTTTGCTGAAAAGACGGAAATATAATTGTACAAGCTAAAGTGAAAAATAACGGTTTTTTGTAAACGGTAATGTAAGAAATATTGAAAACAGCTATTTTTGGGTCGTTTTCGGCACAGCCTGCAATACCGTAGAATTTCCAAAGTGACGGCTACCCAAAAGTAAGGATACCTTTTTGCTCTCCTATTAAACCCCGAAAATAACGAAAAGTTTACCTTTATTCGTCTGTTTTCCCTACAGTTCTATGTACATTGCTCTATTTCATTCATTGATTGCATTATCTTTTTCTTGCCGCGCGCAACTCAATGTGCGCGCTTTTGTAATGGTTTTAGTCGCCCTGGGCACGGTTCTACAAAGCCTGGATAAGCTATCCCCTGGATAAGTGCTTTCTATTTTCAGCAGAAAAACTATAATCGTTTGACATCATTTTACCATCATTTTACTTTAGGAGTCTTCCACTCACTTTACAACCAGGAATAGAGAAATCAACAAAAAGTCAAAGAATCTTGGATTTATTAGTGACGACAATTAGCTTTTATCCAGCGGATAACTTATCCAGGCTTCGTACAACCGGGCCCTGATGAAGAACCGAATCAAAACGTAGACACAATTTTGCGTTACCAATCCGAAAATAACGGCTAACCGAAAGTAGCGGCCCGACGTAATCCGAAAGTAACGGGGGCCGTTACTCTACGAGGCTACACTTGTTCATTACCAGATTATATTCAAAATAAAGCAAAGTGAAACATGAACAAAGTTGTTAAAAAAACAATTATGGTACTCCTTTCCTGTTCTGACCAAACTTGTTAGTATTACTGAATAATCCACCCAATGACTGTCGGATATTATCTCGGTTATTTTGCTTTATTTCTTGCAATAGTTCAAACAAACTCAACTTTTCTCGCTTCATCTTGACCTTGTAATTCTATCGCTATGCTCACTTTCATTCTACAAGAAATGGCTTTCTCTTCTGTTATGTAAATGTTTTGCACTTAACAGCTTTACAAAACCAATCAAAATGGTATGAATGGCTTGTTAAATTAGTTTGAAAAGTAACTGAAAAAAAAATTCCGGTCCCTAGATTTGCAAATTGTTATTCTGAAGGTTTTTCATCCGACTGTTTTCTCAGCTCTAAGCTGCTCCAGCTGCTGATTTCTGATTTTCTTAGTTTAATTTCCACTTTTGTCGGAGACATCACTACCGAACTTTTTTCTGGTTCAATCAACTGAAAAAAGGAAAAAAAGTTCAAGAGTAAGAAACCACTGGAATTTTCTTGATGGGAGGGGGGAGGACTTTGAGGTTAAGAAGTAATGATGCTTCTCAGGAAATATGAAAAAAAACTTCTTAAAAATACTTTTTGATCCTAAAAAGTTCCTTGCAGCGTCGAGTTTGAAAAAGGCATGAGAAAACTGCAGAAAGAACATGCTTGTTAGGTTTTTTCCCACTAAAAGTACCGTTTTCCAAAATAACCTTGATTTTTCTCTTAAAATACAAAATTGTCATTAATTTTTACCCCTGAAAATATGAGCCGAGCACCAAATCAAACCAACAGTGAGAGTATTGAGGGATGGACCTAAAATTTTAAAGGAATGTGTGGAACTAGGCAGGAAATTTCAGGGGGTGGGGGATATACTTTCAGAGGACTTTTGTTGAGGATATATTTTGAAATGTTTCTCCTTGCAGTAGAGCCAAGTATATTAAACTTGATAGTCCACCATAAACTCTGGAAGACAAGGTACAAAGTTCTCCCAAACTATTAATAGAAATATCAGAATTTACAAACTCATTGGAAGATGTAGTTGTTTACATACAGTTGAACCCCCATAACTCAACCCTCCGTAACTTGAATTCCCTGCTAACAATTGAGGCCAAACTGGTTTTCCCATTGCGATGCCTCATATATTTACTGTAGTTTTAACCCCTATAACTTGAAACCTTAATAACTTCATTTGCGTTACCAGGGCTCAACTGTATTTCTGAGGCTTAATAACAGTTCGAGCCTCTGGTTTGATTCCCGGAGCAAGATCTTCACTCAGGCTCAAACCCTTTCAGTCCCAAATACGTCAAATGACTTATTACTAAATTCTCCCTACTAGAACCCATACTTTTCCTGTTGCCAGTTTAGGAGAATTTTGACTTTTATCCTCGGTAGTTTGCTATGCCTGATCAATTTCTATTTTCTCGTTACTCAATGCCATATATTGTATGAGTTATGTAAGAAGAAGTTAGACGTTGATAAACTGGCTGGGACTGAAAGGGTTAAATAAATGAGGAGAAGGTGCTGCCTTTGCTCTAACATCTGCAAATGGTTAGACCTTCACATAACTTAGGCCCTGGGTGGCAGATCTCAAAAAGGACTCCTGGGGTAAAAAATGTCACAAAAGAAACAAAATCCTTACAAAGAGTGCTTACCCCATGTAGGGAAATATCTAAATCAAACTCGTTTCCTTCTCCAAATGCAATATGAGCAGCAAGCTGTAGATAAACAAAAAAGAACAAGAACAAAAAAATAAAAAAGACTTAAGTCACAAGCCAAGATATAACAATACAACTTTTGATGTCCATCTAAACTCCATTTTCAAATAAACTAGAAAAAGTGAGATTTTAATTGCCCAATACTTTATGTTTTCTTACCTAAAAAATTTTTATTTTCATCAGAAAACTGAAATTTTTATGAATATTTAAAAACAATTAAAAATGCACCTGTTTTGGTAAACAAAAATAATGCTAAAAGCTACTTGTGAAGTCACAGCAGCAAAAGGTAAAAAAAGATGAGTTGCAGCAGGATTTTTGTTTTCTGATCCTTTAAAGTCCCTATCAAGATTAATTTTGTTTTTTTTTGGAATAAACCTGTTGTCATCTGTGAACTAAAAATTCAAATAACCAAAGAAAATTTCCATGTCTAAGTGTGCTTTTTAATCAAAAAAAGATTGGAATGTAAATTTTGACGGAGCATGCCACGGACTGGTAACCTTTTGACGAAGCAGCAATGAATTAATTGGTTTTGTTTAAAAAAAATTCAGTTCTGTAAAAAATGTCATAAATTTTTATTTCAAACAATTTCAAAGAAACAATTCCTTAATTGGTTAAAGTTATAACAATGAAACTATTGCAGCCAGAATCCAATGTTTGCGATAAAAAAGATTGTCTCTGTTTCATGCCTCATGCTACATCATATGCCTCCTGCTTTGTCATCATTGCATGCTTCAAGTCTAAAAATTGTAACAGGAATGGTGAGAAAATGTTTTATTTCCGAAAATTACTATTTATAAAGGGTTCTACTTTTCATCTGGACTTTAAAAAATAAGCTTTATATTTTTTCGATGGAAGAATTGTTATTTTTATATTCTGATGTGAAGTAATGCCAATCCCTCAATTGAGGTTGCATTAAACCTGTTGTCCCTGATGGTCATAGTTCTTTCACAATTGAAAGTATAACTTGGACACAAGAGCCATATGTACAGTAATTGAAAAGGCAAGCAAGAAGTGTGTTTTTGTAGGCCGCCAGCATCTGTTTGCCACCCTCTTTGCTTATAGTCCCTATTATTATGGACAGAAGTTGTAATGAAACAAAATCAATAACAAAATTAAGATTTACCACTGTCTGACTTGCTTCAAAAGTTGAATTTTCTGGGTCACTGTTCTTGGAATATACAGATATTACTACGAAGTTTCCCATCTGATACCACTCATATCTGGAGACATACCACAGTGCAGATATTGAATTAGAACTGAAATTAATATTGTCAGGAGCACAGTCTAACCTCCCTTAACTGTGTGTCTTACAGAGGTATCTGTCATATGGAGATTAAATGACTGAGAAAATGCATTGCAGGGACCAATATAAAGAGGTGCCCATCTTATCTGAGTGTCAGTCTTGATGGGTTCAGCTGTATAGCCTTTTCATAATCAAAGAACTGCTGACAAAAATTGAGCATCAGTGCACACACACAGTCTTAGTCTTGACTGAAGTTACTAAAAAAATTATTAACAAATTAAAGCACTTAAATTAAACAAAGCAAATACCAATCTAAAAAAACTTCCAAAACTTTACTGGTACTTTTAAATACTGACCTGCAAAGAACTCTTTTCCTTTTTTCCTGAAGAGAATTGAAAACTTTTTTTAGACACAAACTTTTTAGTATTGGCTCTATTCAGTTCATGAAGAATGTAATAAGCATCTTATAAATCGACTCATGCAATGTTACTTGAGTAAAGACATAGTTGTAGAATACTTATACCTTAAATCTATGCATGCCAGACAGTTTAAATCCAGTAATAAAGTCTTTCAGGCCAGGTTATATGAACTTTCACAGGAATGATTGAAATGTTTCCAGTTGTGTGTCATTTCTATGAAATTATGGGTTGCTCAACCTGTTTATCATGAGTTTTCTGACTATCCAGTAGTAGTCAATACTATCTTTACTATAAACTAGATGGTTTTCAACCCACATGTACACATACCTCATCTGTCAGTTTCCATCTGTGAGCTCCACCTGTGCAGCCATCTTGTTTCAGAAATTCATTAAAATCTGTTGTTCGCCTTTGACAACATGTCCAAAACTTATACCTTCAAATTAAAGTATTGAAAGTAAAAAAGTTGTTAGGACGCCATTGTAAGAGCCCCCACTTATTCACGTGCACGTCATGTATACTTGTATTGTTTTAAAATCACACTCATCTGGACAGCACTTTGCACCTTCACAAGAATCATCTGTAGAGATGGAGAGTGAAATAAATGGAAAAAGAAGAATAGGATCTTATTGATCTAACATTTATTTTTCTAAATTAAAAGTCTGTAATATATTTTTCAGAGGTATCACTCAGGGTTCCTACACCTTCAAAACTTAAAAAATCCAGGGTTTTCCAGGGCTATATTTTTATTTTTTCCAGGGCTTTTCCAGGACTTTGTAAACCTAGAATAAAAATATCAATGTTCGAAATCACCTGCTTAAACAACACTTTAGTAACTAATGTCGTGAAAAATTGTATTTATAGAACTTAATATAACAGAGACATGCAAATTTTAAGTTTTAAGTCTTAGTTGTTACTTGAAACAAAAAACAATGACTCATTTTGGAAATCCAGTTTTTTCAAGAAGATTCTATGAAATTTTCCAGGGCTTAATGAATGATTTCCAGGGCTTTTCCATGGATTTCCAGGGTTTTCCAGGATTTCCAGGGCCAGTACGAACCCTAATCACTGCTGAGGAGGGAGAGAAAGTCTCCAAAAGCTTTAAGAACTAAAAACACTAAACAAAATTATGTTAAGTTTTTTCTCAAATGCAGGACAACTGACATAGTAGGTTTCCCTTAAGTGTACTGTAGCTTATGTTAATTTGAATTCTGTAAAATAATGTTGATAAACAAGGGACAACACGTAGTCCATAGCTAGAAAGTGTTCACTGAAATTACTTATTAATATGTAAATATTTCCAGGGCGTTAACAGGAAAAGGAGTCCTTCAATCATTTGGCAAAATATAGCCAATTGAGTGTTTTTGCGCATGCAAAATCATCCCCATAAGACTCAACGCTGGCAATTCGGAAATGCCATTACATGGACTATAATTATAACAAACCTGCAAAATGCTTGGCAACTCAAATTTGCTCTTTAATTAGATTTAAGACTATCAAGACTTGACTGGAACTTAATAAAAAAGCTGAATTGACTTTAGCTTTGCTCTAATTTCATGCTACATTTCATGCTGGTTTGATTCTTTTTGTTTGTTTCACTGACCACACACATTGTAGAATAGCACTTCAAACTAAGTTCAAATGATATAGACTAGAGAGATTGAATCGAGAAAAACAAAGTGCTGACAGGAAATGCTGTCAGCCGAGTTTTAATCACAGAAAAAACCCCCTATCTTAAATTTTTGGCTTTTGCGCAGGCCCATATTATCAGTGAGCACTATTTTGGGGATTTTTTGGGCTTTAATTTTTAAAGCTAGTTTCTTCCAAAGTATTCCTTAATTCCTTATTCAATCTTTAATTGCTGATCTAATCCATTGAAAGAGGCAAGCTCGAAGTAGTTGGAATTGCTCTTTAAATTATTTGATTCCTGTTAGTTCAACGAGAACCTTTTCCTGTTATTTGTCTTCATTTGCTTATTGAAATTCTGTTCAAATGGTAGCAAAATATGTGCAAACTAATAATACAATTTTAGAGCACAGTTTAGGCAAAACTGAGATGTCAGAGCAGATAACGAGAAAAATGTGAGAAATTTAAGCAAATTTTGTGGGGTACCCGTGCTTTTTTAGGAGAAACTCTAGGAAAACTAGCAAAACATGGGCTTTTTCACCCCTTTTCCAAGGGAAGACTGGAACGAGTTAAATAATATTATGAAGAAAACTACTTTTTGCATTATTCTTTCTGATATGTCTCCAAGAGCTCAACATTCACTAGAATATGAAAAAAATGTGTTTAAATAATTAAGAATTTCTAATATGCACAGTAAAGATGTCAATGCATAACTGGGGAACGACCTTAAAAATTAACCGAGTTATAAAAAACAGAATTATGTGAAATTACCCTTCATGAAAGATTGGCACCCCAGGGTGGTACCAGCATTTCTCCATATTGCTACCTTCATTCACAAAGACCTGCAAGAAAATGCATCTTGTGTCAGCCCCAGCTGTTTTGGTAAAATTTTCCAACTGTAGCCCGTACTTTTCAGAGAACAAGTTTGGGAGAATTTACTGTCAACCTCAATATTACAAACTTTTCTCATTACCAAAGGTTTTACTGTATAATATTCGTAGGTACATATTGTATGTAAGGAGAAGTTGGATGTTGATAATTTACCCCAAATTAAAGGGTTTGGGCCTCTCTCCAGACTAAATTAAGGGGCATCAAAGCTATGTCATGAAGCTCTATGTGCGCTCTCTTGAGAAACTAGTTTGTAATCAACTTTTGAGATTAACTCACCTTGGCAATTATTTATTCTGCGATGTGGCACACTTTTGAAAGCATTAATCTCCAAATACTGTGAGTCATCAGTTATAAGATGTGCCACTGAACAACCTAATTTTATTTTTGTATGATGCTTTTCTTACCAATGCTATGAATGCTGAATATCCTGGATATTCACTTTTTGTGAAATGGAACCAATCAGAGCTTGTAAAAAAACACTATTCACCAGTAGTGGGATATGTAATAAGCAGGTTATTCACTAGCTAATGAATAAATAAGAGTGTGCAGAAAGAGATTATCACCTGATAGATTGGTGCTAACATAGTTAATATAATTATAATACAGACTGATTAGGAATGCCAGCAAAACCTCAAAAGGGAAATACAAAGAATGTACAAAGATGCTTATTTTATGCAGAATGAACCGCGATCGTGCACATTCTTTGTTTCAGGTGTTAGTGAGAATGATTTTACTGGCTACTTGTTGATTTGCATTTCAAAAGCTTTTGTGTTTTCTGAACGCTTTGTGCAGGGTCAAGACCAGAAAACAAAAGCAAATGGCGAACAAAGACATACAACAATAGTTTCCTAACCAGTCCATTTATATTAAATATGGTGCTATCTAATGAAACATGCCACATGTCATACAAGAAAAGGAAATTATCAAATACTGTAGTGCTATGAGTAAAACAAAGCAGTTAGCACCAAAATAAATATTAAATATAAATATTACCATTGAACAGCCACTGTTTTTACAGGATGTTCCGGGTGTCACAACTTCACTTTCTCCCTGGGGTTTGTCTATTGTGAAAAGATTTAAAAAAACATATAAATAATGGTTAGGAATATACATTAATTATTTTTTAAAAAGTTATAATTAAATCTTATAACTGCATGTTAAAAATAATCATTGAATTCAATCAATCATGAATCCGATTTTTTGGGCTTGCAACACCAAGGAGCACATTGAAAAGTACTTGTTTAAAGTGCCTATGAATTAAAAATCATTTTACCTCAGTGGGTAGACCTTGCTAAATGAGGAACAACGGTGAAAACTTTTTGCCAAAAATAATCAAATAATTTTTCACTTCATAGGCACTTTAAACATCTACATTAATTACAAGGACACTGACCACAGCAACTGGTTGAAACTCTACTTTTGTCGATCAATGTGTGGGTTCCTTTAAGTTCTTTCAAAAACATTGTAACAAACCTTCGGCCTCCATTTCCGTTTTAGCCTTCAGCATTTCCTTGAACTTTGCTAAAGATTTCTTTAAAGATTCTGTAACTGTAGTCTTCAACTTTTGTTTTGGAAGATCATCACTAAAAATGGTAATCAGAAACATTGCAAATACAACTACTGACAATAATAATATTATTTTAAAATTAACTGAATATGACTTTTGCAAAGATGCAGAACTCTACATTTAAGACTATAGCTAATTTGATCTAGTTGAGATGAAAGAGTATAACATATTAAAAATAATGATCAAATGCTAAATAAATATTTTTTTATTTTTCATGGCTTGTACTTGATACTTAATTGAATTTTGCTTTTGAACAACAAAGTCCTCTCAAAGTCTATGCTATCTGCTTATGGTTTTTTATAGCTCAGAAAAGCTATTCTGAAGTCCCTGATAATAGTACAAGTAGAATTGAAAATATTTATTTTGGCCTAAATTTCCACTCTATATGTGCCTTATTTGGAACTATACTATTACTGATTTCTGAGTTTTGGAAAGCAACGCACTGCAGGTTTTCACCCAGTCAATATTTTTGTTCTGGGGTGCAATGCTCAATGTTTACATAAATTTGTCAATCCTCATTTTGACAAGAAACAGCTCCATCTCCAAGAAAAAAAGGTTATTCAAATCATACCTTTTTAATATAAATTTCATTACTGTTTATTTTAAAAAATTATTTGTATTTGAAATCTTTTCACCCTGGACTATTTTCCATTTCATACTACTATTAACTTTGAAATATTTTTCTGTACCACTAAATATTCTGTTCTCTACTATTTTCAGGGACTTAAGAGTAGCCCCTTATTTTCTGAACACTATTTTGAGTCCTATTTGGTAAGGAAAATATGGGATTTAAAGCTACCGAAGATGAAAAGCAAAATTCTCCTAAACAATAATAGTTTCTGGTTAGGAGAAGTTAGCAGTGACATCTTATCTGTGGCAATGAATAGCCCCTTGAGTAAAAGGTTCCACTTGTACAGTAAGTTCTCACCTCGGTCGTGGTTTTACTTCAATCTTTGGCCGGTGAGCTGGTTTAGTTTGAACACTGATTACCTGTGTGGAATAGATCTTAGTGTTAGCAATGAAGTGTTTAGTTACTGTAAGTACAACATGCTGGAAAAAATGTATGAATAATGAACAAAAAGAATGCAACAGCTCCATATATCTCAGTCCCAGTTCTTATAGACTGTACAAAGTCAATTGCAAGTGCATTAAATGAGTAAGAAGATGCAAAACATACAATTTACCATGTTTGAAAGAGTTAGCACCAACACTCACATAATTTAAGCACCAACCCCCCTTTTCAGACTAAATAATGGGATGGAAAAATCAAATTATTAGTATAGGGGAAAAAATAAATGATATAAAGTGGAAAAACATCGGTATCAGTGTGGAAAAGTCCAATAAAGAATTGTCGGCTATGATTTATCTATAGATCATTATTTTAGTTTGTTAGAAATTACTACTAAATTAAATAAAATTCTATCCATAGTGCCCTTTGTCAATGAGAAAGAAGTGAAGTTGCTCGGCCTCACAAGGTCAACATTCACACCATTGACTGAAACAGTACCAGAATCGTATCTCCTTTCACACAAGACCAGAGACCGATTCTAATCCACCGGGAAAGCCCTGGGATTAACCAGGACTCTCCCCAATCTACAAAGTGCTGCTCGGCTGTTCAATTTCAAAGCTTGGCTGAGCAAATTGCATTTCACATTGACAAAGGGCTCTGGAAAGACCTTAAAAGCTTTGTACCTAAATAGCTTTTACCTCATCCATGTCCATCGGTGTTTCCTTTGCGTTTTCTGGTTCAGCTGGCTTGACATTATTATGCTTACCCTTTGTACAGCCCTGCAAAAAACAGAAATAATTATCTTTAATTTGCACTAGGTTTGAAAGCTAAAAAAATTGAAACCTGGGGTTTTCAAAATTGCCGACATCTGTCGCAAACCATCGGCTACTTTGATTTTTGCATCTGGTACTTTTTGGGCCTTTTAAGCAATTTTGGTCCTGAAAATGCACCAGACTACACCTCCAGGCATACAAAGTTTCAAAAATAAGCTCCAGCTACTTTTCTATAAATTGAAACCCTGAAAACCACTCTGAAATAATAATTGTTTTGAACAGTAAAATTTGCAATGTTTTGATGTTACAGTAGCACAAAATTGTCAATTAAATTAGAACTGGTATTTTCTGAAATTGTGACAAGCTGTTCGACCATATTTCAAGGCTAGTTACCAGCAGGCAAATAAATTTTTAGAATATTCAATGTCTTGAACCGGCGGTCAAGGAATTATTTTGGGACAAAATTTCTTGGCTGGTTTTCTTTCGCTTTGTCTGGTTGAAGTTTTTAATATCCAGTGAAATTAAAAATGAAAGCAAGATTCCTGTTAAATGTCAACTATCTTCCACAACAGTAATTGTAAGGGGCACTATATAAAATGATGTAATCAATATGTTGTTTCTTCAGTTTCACATGATAAGGTGCAGTTCTTTTTTTGGCAACCTCGCTTTGTCACCTAGCTGGCAACTGATTTTTTCACTGCTAATTCTCATCTGGCAAGGTCTATCCACCAAGGTAATATATTTTTTTTATTTCATAGACAATTTAAGGCTATTGCAGTTAACATTAGTGCTGAATCTAGGGGAGTTATAATGACCTTGGTTAGCATAGACCAGTGTCTCCAACCTCTGCAAACCAGGTTCAGAGTTGTTTCAGGTTAACTAAATCTAATACTGAAGGATTTTTTCCAGGTACCCCCCTTTTCCCTTCATGGTAAAATCTACTCCAGCATAATTAAATATTATATGGCTGTGACACTGTACTCTGGGATCTTGTACGGACAGTACAGTGGCACTGCAGCTTTGTCTTTGATTTACAGCTATATTAACTCCTTTACTGAACATCTAAAAGCCACAACTGAAAGCAAATGAACTTACTGGAATATTTAGAAATTCAGTAAAATCTGTCACTCTTTTTTTACAACAAGACCATCCCTGCCAAAAAGGAAAATAATAACATTGGTCAGTTATGTCATTAGTAAACAGCAAGCTAATCTCAATCTGTGTCAAAATATATACATTATTCTTTTTTAGCCATATGGGACAAGCATTATTACAGAATATACTGGGTCGGAAAAACAGTCTAATGAAACTTAAAATTTTCCAGGTGTGTTTTGTTGAGTAAAAGAAACATCAAGACTGTCCTGGCAAAAATTCTTAATTATTTTTTTTCTGACTCAACCCATTTTTCCCCAAATTTCTCAGGACAGAAATCTAAAAAACACCAACACATGCCATTACTTACTCATCGAGTATGAAGTGCTTCATGAGACATTTTTTTTATCTTGTGGCCACTTCACCATAGATTTCAAGAAACATAACATGAATGTCACGGGTAATGAGTCTTCAATAAATGAACTTTCCAGTTAAAATTTTATAGATGTGAAAAATTACTGTGCAGAGATTTAGAATCAACTTCAGATACACCCTTCTAATTTTGCCTGATCTCAGTCACTCCTGTTTTCCTGATCACTTTCTGATTGATTTTCTCCAAATGTTCATCCTTATCCTCCATCAGGATATAGGAAAACTGATTCTCCATTGCTTTCTTCATATTTGCTTTCAATGTCACTACACAAACTCTGGTTATCCGTGAGTTTGAAACTTTTAAACATAAAAAATTAATTGAACATCTTCAAAATCTAGTTTCAACTTTTCAACTTTTTCGTAAGAAAATACCCAGAAAAAAGGATTTTAATTTTGAATAATGAGTTTATCTTCACGAGTTCTGATGTCTTATTTAGTCCAGATGACCTGCATGAAGTTTGAAAATCGCATCTAAGATGTGAAATCTACAACAAAGATCTTGCAGTTACTAAGTTATGGAATAAGTTACAAATGTAGTAGTAAGTTACATTAACATTAATCTCTGTGACTCCCGAGAAAACTTATTTAAAACTGTAAAGCATTTACAGTAACAATTCATTTGACCCTCAGTAACTCAAACTACCGAGAACTCAAACCTTTTTCAGTCCCTCAAGGCTCTAGTTATTTGGAGTACACTAATAGTTACAGATTGATACCTTAAGAGCATCGTGAAAGACTGGAACTCCTGGGTGATGAATGCATGATTCTGTTGAAAACAAAATTTTTTGTAAAGATGATTACAGCTGAAAACTATGAAAACTGGTAATTTGGTATATTTAAACAATGGAAGCATTCAATTCTGAAAAAATGGCATCTAGATGATTCTAGGTGATCAATTATGACAATGTAATATTGCCAAAATAAAGCACAGTATGTCAGTATATACTGTGCTATATTTTGGCATAATTACATTACCATATTCATTCTTGCGATATAACATTGCAAGATACAAGGTTATATAAAATACAAGATGACAAAGTTGAGTTCTCAAAACAATAGAAAAATGAATGAACAGAATACAAAAACATTAGTACGGTTCTAAATGAATACAGCACAAGACAAAAAAAATTGTTTAATAAAAAATTCCAACTCCACCGGGCATTGATTTTGCCTTTAGTCTCTCAATGTAATAGGCTTTGAGAAAAATCTGGCATCTTGCAGTGTTATCAGGAACAAAAATACGACAATATAGTATTGCCGAAAGGTAGTACAGAATATCAGTATGTGATCATCCGGAATCATATTTTGATTTTCATCGAGATATTTGTTTGTTTTCTAAATCTAAGTATATTTTTGCGACTGTCAGGAACTGCTAGGTGCAAGCCTAATATTTGTTAGATGGTGTAGATCTTAACATAACCACGCAAAAAGTAACTAAACGAGCACGGCTTCTGAAGATGAGCCAAGTAGAAAAATTGGGAGGATTTTATATTAAAGACGTGTATTATAAATTGTAGTCACGTACAATTCCTTAGTTTCCGTCGACAGCACGGCAATACATAAAAACACTTTTGTTGCCAGATAATTCATACAAAAAAAACTAAAAGGCAAATCTGAAAAACAAAAGCTGTAAAACACTCTTCATGAAGGATCAAGCAGTTTAAGTCATGTTGTCAAAAAGGTCGGTTGACATCACTGTCAAGAAAATTTTTGTGCGTGTCAAACTTGTGTTAACCGGCGAATTCCTCTGGCACTGTTCTTACCCTCCATATTTTGTTCTTCACTGAAGTCTTTACCGCATCCCTTGTTATAACAGCGCATCGAAGCATCGTTGGGCATTTTGACTGAATAATCACAGCAAAATAACCCAGATAATTATTCTTGCGGGCAAAAAACGTGCAGAAATGTGATCGATTTGCCTTATGTCTTCCGGCCCTTGGCCGAGCCTGCGCAAAAGAAAAATACCGCTGGACATCTAACTTGTGCTCGGCACGCGCGTTGGCATGGGAACCGAGCCATGTGGCCGGGAAGAGGAGGCACAAAAAGGAATGGGCAGGAAGCCCATTTACGACCGGCCCAGGCGTCCGTGTGCTGTTTTATACAAATGTATGTAGAGCGGAACGAAAACTTTTTATTACAAGACGAAATTCCATACTGGAAAAAATGTACGACCTGGCTTAGCGCCACATGCCGATTCTATATCATTGATGTATTTTAGAAAGTGGCTAAAGTCTTATTTTTACCAATCTGGGTTTTCTCTCAGTTCGCCATACTGACTAACGGCTTGTAACAACAAGGGCAGCAAGAGGGGGAGGGGGGGAGTCGGGTGGGTCCTGGTACAGTTCACGAATTTCTGAAAACGGGTAGAACGCTTCACAGATTTCAATTTTTGCCATTCACGATTCACCAATCATAAAAATGTCCGACGCTAAATTGTGTAGCGTTTGATACTAAAAGCGCATTTAAATACGCTTTTTATAACTGTTTACCATTTTTCCTTTAATTCCAAGTGAAATATGAAGACACGCTTAGCCAATCAGCGCGAAGAGAACAAGATCAAGTTCGTAAACCATACCGAGGCGGAAAAAATTCTCGTACCACTGCCTGTCTGTCTCGGGTTTTTTTACTTTGACAGTGCATGTACTCGTTGTTAAATGTACAACTTAGGCGAGCTGTGAGTTTTCCTAAGCGATTATTTATTTGTGTGCGACGCTACATTTCAACAATTTACAGGCTCACGGTTTGTGAACTTTGGCTGATTTGCATAAAAAGCCTGGTCGTAAATAATTCAGGAACTCTCATGCATCCGTTCTTTTCCACCAACAGATGGTGTTTGTGTGGAACTTCCCGCGCACTTGGGGTCCACCTAATAGCTTACTACCTCTATCATAACCGATCATAAGTTTAAGTGGTGATGTAAAATACAGTCTGTATCGTTAAAGGTCAGGACACACAGCGTCTTGGGCAAGAGGAATAATTGATAACAATGTATTAATTACCAGCTCGAAACATGTAACGGGTCACGAGTAATAATGGCATGATTCACGATTATCGGGAAATTATTTTCGATATTCACGGGTCACGGCACGAATCACGGTTTTTAATTTTCTCGGTTAACGAATCACGAAGATTGAAGAAGGGCCTTCACGGCTACACGAGAGAAACCCTTACCGCCCCTGTACCAACCTGCAAAACAACGTTTAGCACAGTTTCGGCGGCTTTTCAATTCTTCACAATTATTCACTTGTTGCTTTTGGTGGCTAGATGTCAGTAATATCGTCTGTTGAAATTCAGCATCAACTTTACAAGTTGGAACTGAACTGACCGCATCATATGCCCGGAAAAATCTCGCTCTCAAAGCCATATTCTGGCTTAAAGTCATCCCGTCTTTCATGTGCACACCGCCACTTCAGACTGTATAGCAAAAATTTCACTACGGTGTCATCAACACTTTTGACAAGTTGTTAACCGAAAATTAGCCGGGTAATACTCAAACCGAAAGATAATTTTTGCCGGGTGAAAAAATGTTATGACTTGGTATTTTTTAGGGTATTTTGCGCCTTAATAAGACAGTGGTCTCCACAATTTGAACCCCGGAAAACACCTCCGGAGAACTGAAGAGGGAGCAAGATTCTATTATTATCCCACCAATAAGTAGAAGCCAATTGTAAAAGAGAGAAGTGATGTTATTCGACCGGCCCAACTGAACCGAAAAATCCGCATGTCAGATTAAACAACGGCTGACAAACCAAAAATATACGTTAAATTGAACTGAGAACAATGACAGCCCAAAGTCAATCCAATTATACGTGTATACTTCGTTCAAAATCGAGTTTTTTCAATGAAATCCCGTGGGGTACCTGTAGTATCAAAATCTTTCACCAGATCGATTGTCTTACCTTGGCTATTGTTTAACACAACAACCGTTATTATGAACGTCTTAACACAGAGCAGTGCAGTAGGTTTAAAACTCAAAAAACAAAACCCTTGCCATGGCTGAAAAGTATTCGGTTTGGACTAAGGCCTGCTTCAAACACCGTATTTTAACCGTATCGAATTAAACTCACGAATTAAATTCGGTGAAAATACGGTGTTTGAAGCAGTGCACCGAATTAAATTCGGTAGTGAATTAAATTCGCTTCCACCTAACGGATAATACGGTAGAAATTCAATTCGTTGGATATAAATTCGGTGTTTGAATCACCGGTTCAATTAGCTCCGGATCAAAATCAATTTAATTCGATACGGCTAAAATACGATGTTTGAAGCAGGCCTAAGTTTTCGTTTAACATCGCCGCACGCGCGCCTGGTTGGCGCATGCGCAGATGTCCAGCCCGGATTCGACTCACGACAGTTATTAAACTGAGGAAAAGGCTATTCCTTTGGTGTAACATCTGTAAACGGTTCTAAAGAATTTGCGCGCGTCTTCTCAGAGTAGGGGACCTCGCGACCGAGTCAAATATTAGAGAGATTCGACAACGGGTGCGAGTACGAGTTTTCCCATTCGTCATATACTGCGCGTGCCGGAATTACGAAGAAATTAGCCATCTCGTTGTGTTGCCAAAATCTTGTAGTTCAAGCGGCGAGATTTTTTGCAAGTCTTCTTAAGGCCGGCGCACACTTGAGGTAAAGAGCTGAGCTGTTTGCTCGCGAGGCTGTTTGCTCAGCTTGTTCCGCACGTGTGCGGCAATATTTTAGTGAGAATTTTGCCTCGCGAGCTCGAATCTCATTAAAATTTTGCCGCACACGTGCGGAACAAGCTGAGCAAACAGCCTTGCGAGCAAACAGCTCAGCTCTTTACCTCAAGTGTGCGCCGGCCTTTATAAGAAGAAGACGAGTTTTGGCAACACAACGAGATGGCGTGATTTCTTCACAACTTCTGCCACGCGCAGTATATATGACGAATTGGAAAAAACTGGTACTTGTACCCGTAGTCGTTGTAGAATCTGAACTCTCCATAGTCTATCGTCCCACAGCTCCTTGAATTGAAAATGCCAGAACAAATAGTACTAGTCGTAAAATGACCCTTTCGAACAGGGATTAAGGAAAAGCTTATCTATAAGTGCCAGGTAATTAGACTAGTTTTCGAATCGGCTCTATATTTATGCTTCTTGTATACACGGAAAACCATGGTATCGATTTTCTTCTCTGTTGGAAAAACACCAGTAGAGTTGTTGGCTTGCTAAGATATTATCTTATCATCTTTCGAACTAAAATGAAACCATTTTTATGATTAAAAGGGTTAAAATTGGACATCGGCACACGTTGCTGCAGTAGCTTGTTATATGGTTTCTAAACGAGACTAACTTTGTTTAGAGACTATGGGGTTAACAGTGCTTTGCTCAGGGAAGGGGACCGATGCTGTTTGCTGTTTCATGTACGAGAAACTGGCCGTTTTTATACTATAAAAGACAAAGTGTTGTAGAAGTTTTGCAACTTGGTGTTGTATATATAGAATGAAGGAGGTCGCCTGTCAAGTTTGAGTGATCAGAAAAAATTCTGAGTCACTGACGGGAATCGAACCCGCAACCCTCTGATTACCGGTCAGATGCTCTACCTACTGAGCTACAGAGGCTCACATGGGGAGCTGAGTTACAGGATAAGTTCTTGTCTATTCCGCGCTGGACACATGTCTTGCATCTGCTAGCTCAATATGCCCAACAGCCAATGCTATATATCATCAAATGATTATTGTAGAAGTTTTGCAACTTGGTGTTGTATATATAGAATGAAGGAAATGGCTTCTCAAGTTTGAGTGATCAGAAAAAATTCTCAGTCACTGACGGGAATCGAACATGGAGACACAACAAGACTACGAAATACACTTCGTCTAGACAAAATTTGCCTTTAGTAAGTAATTATAAATAAGCTAAGGGTTGGCATGCTTTTTTGATGAGGTTGAACTATATGTAAGATTATACACACCCATGCATACCGAGATTTCCCACAATTTTTAATTTGTTCTTAAAAAAAAACAAACTGAGAACATTCACTATGCAGGCTGATTTTTCTATCACAAGCATTTTCAAGAGTTTATAAAACATTTGTAACCGCTGTTTCATTTTTTTCTATATTAATTGCATCCACGGGATGAAACGATGAACACGAATTTCTTGGCGCCCTCTTACTGTTTCCGGCAGGCAAACTAACCACCCGTAGGTTGTATATGAGCTGCCTTTGCTCTAGCATCTGCGAACGGTTAGATCCACGTGTTTTCTCGGATAACAGCATTAAGCCTCAATCTCCTATCGAAAATAAGTCTGTTTTGACACAACTCAACAAACTTCGACAAAATCTTTACCAAAGACTTTTGGAAGTCCCATTTGGGCGGGATTCGTTTTTCGACGAAATATTCGGCTCTGAGCTCGAGTTCGGCTGTTTGGAGGATCTAATGGCTCGCCCGCAGCCTACCTTGTTCTCTTTTGTTTAGTGGCAAGTAAAAACGCTACACCTCAACGAAATCAGCGCAAACATGCATCGTCAGATTGTATACATGAGAATCACAAGACGACACGGTCAGTTTCTTTTATTGAATTTGAATATGATTAGAGCAAAAAATCCATACTTTAGAGACTCATATATTCTCTAGTAACCCCCCCATCCCACACACACACACACACACATACACGAGTCTCTGGTAAATCTTTACCAAATCGGCTACCTGTGGTATGAACAGGGCCCGATGTAAGTTTCGAAATCTCTCGCGTCCTCATTGGCTAGTTCGATCTTGGTGTTATATCGTTGTATTCGGTGACCAATTCTTTTGTTACGGTTTCTCACAACAGTGACAGTAAATATTCCATATTTGTAACAGATAATTTTATACTGTGTATAAAATAAAGTGTATGTATACATGTATGTATCGAGATTTTTCTGGTTACAACCTCAAACGTACGGCTCTATGATCTGTCGTGTCGCTCGCTCGCGCGTTGGCAAAGTATTTGTTAAAGTCTCGGAAATGTGGAATTACTGGTGGCAAGCAGAAGTAGATAAGAGGGGGTAATATAACGTAGAATGGAAAGTGAAAATAAAAGAACGAAACTAAAAGAAAGGACTTTTTTCCTAGTTGTCCTCTCTTTCGATCACTGATGGCCGCTTGTTAACGTTTGAACGCATGCAATTTTTGTTTAACTCCCGCTCGTTTTGTCATATATAGGTCTCGTTTTTTGATGTTTAAATCACTTCAATAAAAATGTAGCACTGGTATTATCTAGTAGTTAAATTCAACACTTTAACTAACTGTTGCTGAAATATTGAATTCAGTAAGTCTTCGCGTACATCGTCCTTGAAAACTGAAGACAAAGTGAAGACTAAGCGATTCATTTCAAAGGATCCAGGCGAATGAGAAACAATTTTTGGTAAGTTTGTCTCTTATATTCTTTGGAATTGTGTCAATACTATTTAATTTGTGATTATTATCTTATCTTCACCGTGTTCAACTTTTGAAAATGGTAGAAATTCGCTACCGGTTTATTTATTATCAGCTCTAGTTATACCTGTTGGTTGTGACTCGAACTACGATCTGAGGAAAAGTTAATTTTAGAAATAGCAAAACCATCAGAATAAGGGAAAAAACACCAATAGAACTAATTAAAGCCATTAAGATAAGAAAATAGGCAGTCAACCACAGGAACTGAATGAGACTACTGCTGTTATTACTTAAAATATTGCAGCACTGAATCGGTATTTATCGTGAGCTTATCCTAAAATTCATTTGATTTGGCACCGCTTAACGCCCATTTGACGAAAAGGTTCTGTAGAAATCATTACATGCTGCAAAACTTAAATTCTACTTGACATTATTTGCGTTATTTTGAACATGTATGCACTGGTGTTTAGGCAAACGGATTCATCTCAGTAGATAGTTCGTTTATTTTTATCAAATTTCCGGCATTTCATTGTTGAATTGATTGTAAAACTGTTTGCTCTATTTAATTACCGCAAAGATAGTAACCTTCATCGGTAGAAAATTAAGTAAATGGAAGCTTTTAGTTTTCTGGAAGAGAAATTCTTTTGTTTAGACCAAACAATACTAAATTTATTATTTCTTTGCAAGACTACGTGTGGCAAATCGGTTCAAGTTTACGGTCGTTATTAAGATGGCAACTACCGGCCCCTTAGAAATTGTGGGATGGAAAGCACTGTTTGTCTATCTGAGTATGTACTGATTTGGTTTTAGAAGAAAAGTTACTCTTTTTGGGATAAATTAGTTGTTTTCGTGTTAAAGTGTAGAAGTTTAACGGTTATTCTTTAAAGGATTCTTCTGGTGCTGTACATAACGAAGAAAATCTTTAGAGTAAATACCAGCATCGGTCAAACATTCACCGGCAACAGTCGAAAAATCAATGCGTCTCATGTTCTCACGGTAGGTAGGCCTATATGAGAAACAAATCACTGTATAGTTCGTTTGGCTCAATACCAATCTATATTGGAGAAATCGATAACAACAGATTGCGTCAAATGACGCTTATGGACCTCAAAGTCCCCTCAAAATTTGGGACACATTTTGAAGCTTCGCGTAACGAAATAAAACATTCTGCGCCAATAAAAACTACGAAATATTGAACAATTTTGGCTTTTCGTGTCATTTTATTAACCTACAGTAATATAATTTTTCCGACCTATTTTTAACTACGTTAAATATAGGCCAAAACTAAAGCATTATTAAAGTATGTGCTACATAAAATAACTGGCTGAAAACCTGGATTTCAAGACTTTTCTCCGGAGACCAGGTTCTAGTGAGAGACAACTACTAACTACTCTAAAATCAAGTTTATGTCGTAGAGTGGTAAATCGGACTGAGTCTTATCCATCCTGAAGTTATAATTGTTATTATTGACCTGATCAACAACATTTCATCTTTTCGCTATCATTTCTGTTAATATTTCTTTTGTTTTTTTTTCTAACGTTAAAAATGACTTCGAGATCCACCTTGCTTCTGTCTCACCAATCGGCTTCGTCGTGGAAGCGGTCGACCTTTGGAGTCAATTGCAGAAGAAAACAAAAAACAGACTCGTCACTTCCTGAATTATAATAAATAGTAGTGAAATATCACGATCGTTGAATGCATGGTCTGAACGAAAGAATTATGAACATGCAAACAATCGAGTTCACGCGCAATAAGTCAAAAGCGAATTCAATCAATACATTTGAAACTGATTGTAAAACTTGCCTCTTCAACTAACCTTTGAAGTCAACTGCAGGAGAGAGCAAAAAATATACAGGTAATTTCCTGAATTATAATAGATAGTAGCGAAATATTACAATCATTGAATGCATGGTATGAACGAAAGAATTATGAACAAACAATCGAGTTCGTGAAAAATATTTGCAGTTAGTTTACAATGCTTATCGGTACTTCTGAGTTCTTCAACGATTTTCCACAGCACTTAAATGGAATCGAAAGAGGTATTATTTTTGAAGAGGTAAGTTTTACAATCAGTTTCTCATGTGTTGACTGAATTCGCTTTTTGTAGTTATGGCGCGTGGACTCAATTGTTTGTTCATAATTTTTTCCGGCAGACCATGGATTCAATGATCGTGATATTTTTGATACTATTTATTACTGTTATAAAGTGTATCCTTAAAACTTTCTCTCCCTGGCTTTCCTCTAATCTTTAAACAATGCGGGTGTACAATTCACACATGTATGCTGAACGGTATATTATATAATTTATATATATAAATACATAATTTCAATGTCCTGAGGTTTTTGGTATTTATTATGTCTGTTAGAGTTTTCCTTATTATTTTGAGATGATCATGACTTGAAAGGTATTTTAAAAAATGCATGAGAAATATAACAAAAATCAGTAGCATCTAAGAGCATGGAATAATTATGATTGTTGAAGCCTAAAACTCAATCACGTCAGGTATGAATTCTGTGTTCACACGCATCAGCTGGAATTGAGGCAATGTTTTTTAAAAACAAAATATATTGTGTATACTGAAACAATGCAAAAGTCGTGGGATTATTCCAGTTAATGAGGTTCAATTCCAGCTTAAAAACGGTCACCAGAAGTTTAAATAAAAAAAATTCGCAACAATCTATGAAATAGCTTTGCTTTGTTTTGTATATCTAGTAATTTATCCACCATTTATGTCTTTTAAATGTGCTCTTTCAAATACACATTTTTTTTTCACTTCTTCCAGGTCTGATCAAATTTTTGACTGCTGAACGTACGTTAAATCACTTGGTGCTTTACATTAAATTTTACTCAACACTTTCAGTCCCAGTTGTATCAATTGGTAAACTGTCTCATCTAGAGTGGTTAACCCTTTCAGTCCAAGTTGTATTGGTAAATTCTCCCATCTAGAGTGGTTAACCCTTTCAGTCCCAGTTGTATTGGTAAACTCTCCCATCAAGAGTGGTTAACCCTTTCAGTCCAAGTTATATTAGTAAATTCTCCCATCTAGAGTGGTTAACCCTTTCAGTCCAAGTTATATTAGTAAATTCTCCCATCTGGAGTGGTTGACCCCTTTCAGTCCCAGTTGTATTGATAAATTCTCCCATCTGGAGTGGTTAACTCTTTCAGTCCCAGTTGTATTGATAAATTCTCCCATCTAGAGTGGTTAACGCTTTCAGTCCAAGTTGTATTGGTAAATTCTCCCATCTAGAGTGGTTATTCTCCCATCTGGAGTGGTTAACCCTTTCAGTCCAAGTTGTATTGGTAAATTCTCCCATCAAGAGTGGTTAACCCTTTCAGTCCAAGTTATGTTAGTAAATTCTCCCATTTGGAGTGGTTAACCCTTTCAGTCCAAGTTGTATTGGTAAATTCTCCCATCTAGAGTGGTTAACCCTTTCAGTCCCAGTCGTATTGGTAGATTCTCCCATCTAGAGTGGTTAACCCTTTCAGTCCAAGTTATATTAGTAAATTCTCCCATCTGGAGTGGTTGACCCTTTCAGTCCCAGTTGTATTGATA
>JAOBAT010067516.1:0-22929 GCA_026413305.1 Hydrozoanthus tunicans
GCATGGTAGGTAGGACCGTCGTATTTTTTAAGGGTTGACATTGTCAGTACGTCCGGTATTTTCTAGGGGTTGCTGACAGGTGTGTTGAACCAACAGCCTGCTATTAGTTAGGGTTGAAAACTGACGCGAAGTTTTCAAACTTTGCTTGTTTTCGTAAACGTGCGTACTGATAAGACAAAAGTCATATAACCATCAGATACAACTGTTCTCATAATGGAGTAAAACAGCAGCGCGTGTGTTTCTAGACAATTTTAAAAAATGGTTTTGATGTAAGAGGGCACGAGGAAAGTGTTCTTGTGCCGTCTTACGTCAAAAGCATTTTCTAAAATTGTCTAGAAACACAAGCGATGCTGTTTTATCCCTTTTAGAAAATAACTATAGAGAAAGTTGACTACCCTGTTTTTTGAAAAAAAAAAAGGTCTGAGCTGTGTGATGTCAAATCCATTTTCTATTCTCTCACATAATAAAATAGATTAAGAACAAATCAGAGCGCGCGTTGTATCAGGATATCGATGACGATAGAATCAGAAAACCTGTTAATAAAAATATATAAAACGCTTTGCGGTTTTCACGCGTTAAAATATAAAATTACGTATATACATTTTCGTTTCGCTTCCTTGTGGAAGGCTTCTGAAACCTTCCACAAAACAATCGTAAAACGTGAAGCGTTGCGTGTTAAGTTATTTTTGTGGGCGTGTGCGTTAAGTTATTATTGTGGCCTATTATTGTGTGCTCAGGTTTTCGTTGCAAATCTCGAAGGAAAGCCCGTACAATGAACACGAGATATTTATCACAACATTACAAAGCTGTGTTATGACGTATTTTGCCTCGTAAGACAGTACGTTTCGTGTTGATTTATTGTTATGGTTTTCGTCGCCAATTTGGATGGAAAATTTCACTTATTTGTTAATACGTTTACCATAAATAATGCTGTGAAAACAACGCTCTAAATTCAAGTTGTGTAACTGCAAATTCTACTTCATCATGCAGTTATGGAATGTTTTCAGTGTTTCATGTTCATGTTCAAGATAAGTTGCTTTCTTAAGCGTTACACAGAATGACGTGTAGAACTGAAATAGTTTCGAATATCCAAGCATCATATTGTACTGATGCCGCATCAGTGTAAGAAACAGCATCAAACTTTGTTCGTTATTTTAATTCATTAGATAGTATCGTCATATTTACCACCGTCGCTACATTCAGAAAGTGTATCAAAAAGGGAAAAAACAGATTTATATCATTTCATGCACTTATAATTATGTCTTATCGAGTGTTCGCATTCTAAAACAAAACATCCGAGCATTTACTTGTAGGAAGTCATTGAGTTCTGTCATTGTTGGTTTATTACTCAGCCGTTGGCTCGCTAGCCAGAACAGTGAAATGAGCTTAGTCTGGTTTACTGATTCGTTTCTGTGAGGTTTTGTGCGTACAAAACAAGGCACTTATTGCGTTCGTTTATCAAAAACATTACAATCAGAAACCATGCACAATTCCCATTGGAAAAGAACTATAAAAATGCCGTTATCACAAGCCTCAATTTTCATACAAAGAATAGGACAACAATATCGTAACCGTCACAAGTTGACCTCCTTCCCCCCTTTCTCTAACACCACCTAACCTCTCACCCTATTAGATGGTACTACGCCGCGGGAACACGAGTTTCATCTTTGAGTTCTGAGACAAAACTCGTATCCTCATGTGGCCATGCAATGTTTTGTTTCTTTTATAGATACTGATGAAACTTCTACATAAAACACAACTTTTTTAAAAGAATCGGCCCCGCGCTTAAGGCTGTCGGGAAGCTCTCTTGTAATTGGCTAATCATTTTAGTAACCATGGTGACACAAGTATCCTCACACGTAAAAGATAAAATAAAATAGTATCTTCACTGCACGCGACGAACGTATGATTTTTTAGTGAAAGGTAAAAGGGAAAACCTTGGTGATCCAAAATATGTTTTTTATCAAAATAACAACTAATCAATTTTTCATAGTCGAAACTAAGATGAAGGACTAATATAATCAAATCCACTACTTCATCAGCAGCTTCCAATAAATTCAGTTACTTTTATAATGATCTTATTTTGAGCTTGATTGTTCCTAGAGCACATTTCAATACAACTCGAATTATTGGACAAACAATGTCGCTTACAACCCTTCTGGAGGTGCCACGGTTAAAGACTCGAAAGAAACCAAGCTGCCAACCTATTGGACCCTGCCTTTCAAGCGACTTTGCCTGGGGATGATGGTCGGCGGCAAGATGAACTGGATCCGACTCGACAAAACGGCAAGTTCGCTGTACTCACTGATCGCGGACGGCAGATACCGTGCTACCTCTTTGGGCCGCAATACTTGGAAATCCCTGATCAGCGGTTCTTCCCTGCAGCGAAACTGCAACAGGGAAGGTTTTAACACTATAGGCGGGACTCAAAGACATTCGCGTGCAAGAATCGGGATAATTGCTAACCAAGAGAACGACTGCAATACGCCTGACTCTAGAGTTGCTTTTGGTGCTGGAGGTAGAAGTTGTGGCTTGCGTGTTTCAAACTCCTGTGGAAACGTTGCTTATTGCAGAGGAGACAGTGGCAACCGAAACACGAAGGCTTTTGGCTATATTCTCGCTCAATAGATGGTGAAGCTCGAGAAGCCTCATTCTAAGAAAAATTAAGAAAGTTGTAGCAGCTACATTTAAAACAGCTATAAAGAAAGGAGACATTTTTTATTCATTTGCAGTTTTAAAAACAGCGGCCTCATGTTTATTAAGATAATTTTTCGTTTGCTGGTGAATAAGGGAAAGCTTGTTAAATTAAAGATTTGAAAAAGAAATAAAGCAATTTTTGTAGCTCAATACTGTTTGTCTTAATCCCCTTTATTCTCTCGGTGAGAAGGCTGTTTTTGTTGCAGCAGTTCAATCTCTAGCTGATGAAAAATCGGACCGTTTACTTAAACTATAACACTACCAAACTGAATTTGCGTTAAGTTTTGTTTCGATTTCCGAAATTCTATTACCCCTTTGTTCAAAACTAGTAGCTTTGTATCGATCACAGTGCAGTGTTGATGCCAAAACAAGAACGGGCTACGACAGTAACCGTGACGATAAGTGTTTAGCACCGTCCTTTTATTTCGAATTTTTAACACTAAGAATATCGTGGTATTAATTCCGAGACCCTTGATTGCTTTTGGTACATTGAGTAGGGGGGAGGGCGTTGAGGGATGGGGGGAGGAGGGAGTGGGTGGTTACTCGGAAAATGGTGCTTATACTTTTTATGCGAAACAACTTAGTGTGCAGAATCACTTGTATATTATAGTTCAAAGCAACCGCAAAACTAGCTGATTTCGGAGGCCTGAAACAAAATAGCTTAACTGATTTTGAGAGAAAAGTTGAATATTACTGAGAACCGACCAAAGTTATACTCAAATTTATTCTGCTAAAAATGGCTTAAATTCTTAATAGTTTTTCCGATCGACTTTAGCGCGCAAGTTTTTAGTACTAGTGCTAATAATCTTTGGAACTTATCCAAAACCAGCTAGTTTTTGATCGGTTCTTGCTAATCTTCAACTTTTTTGCTTAATTCGGCTAGAACTCTTTGTAACTTTACCAAAAGCAGCTACTTTTTTGTCGATTTTTGCCTTTATTTAAACAAAATCAAGGTATTGTTGTGGTGCAATAATTTACAGATGTTTTTCTCTTCAAAATCAGATTTCCAACAATAAGGACAAAATTGCACTAGTTATCTTATTTAGTTGTTCTGTTTTTTTATGATGCAAATATTTAGAGCTAAAACACGCAGTTTAGACAATCAAAATTTTGATGCGTTACATAATCTCTGACACCGATTGTCTGAAAGTTTGGATCAAACAGAATCCAAGACAAAAATCTCTGCTTTTCTGTATTGTCGACCTTGCTTTAATAGTGTAATATTTGTTATGTCATGAAAACGAAATCAAGTGTCTGACTTGTGCTAAATCTTCTCAAGAGCAACGTGTTCCGCTTCCTTGCTCGTCTCTTTTAATTTTTATCATCAGCCTGCTGATGACGGAGGGCAGCATAACGTGATACCTCTTCGGTTTTACTGGGTCGTTTATACAGGCCCTTCCTACTGGGGGCCTCGAATACAGGGTTAGAAAATGTGCGTTGTCCTGCACTACCATCTTCTTTGTTCCATTGTCTTCTCTTTCTGAGGTACACAGATACTGCAACTCCTAAAAATTTGAAAAAGTGTAAGCAAATATTTGAATACTTCGATTTTCAAAGATAATTCCTAACCGTGTAGACAACGGAATTGCAAGCTCTAGATCTGCCGGTTGACTTCCGTTCAGTTGATATCAGGGACCTTAACCAACGAGTTGGGCAACACCGACCACCACGGCTTGCAAACTTGCTCACACTTTTAGATCGGCCTTTTCGATTGCGTGCGACCTGTTTGCTTTCTCTTTTGTCTAAGTTTTGTGAACAGAAAGGTTTTAAAGTTTCCTTCTTAAAAATAAATGAAGATTGTTAACATTTTTCTGTAGGTCGTTTTGTAACTGTGAAAACTTCAAACTTGCAAGAGCCTTTTCACGTTGTGATTTTCAAGAAGACGGCGTGCACTGACCAACACGGTGCCTCACCCAACGCACGGCTAAATATCTATATGGTTCATTCATTATTGTTCTGCCGATCTCGCAGCTTATGGTCCCTAATTAATCTGGGGGCAGAAACTCCACAACGCTAGATTTTTTATTTGCAATATGGGAAAAGGATAAATCCCTTCTTGATTATCTTAGTGACAACTTTTAACATGTGCTCTGTTTTTAGGTAATTATTTCAAACGATCGACGCCTCCTGCAACACATAGACTGATTTAAGGCACTCCCCTCCCCTAGCATTACAATGTTATCTTTAGCGGTAAAGGGGGAGTATTAATCTTTAAAATTATGCTCTCACCTGTCACGGCTATTATAACAAGAACAACCACCACACTAACTCCAGCCTTCCACGCTACGTCCTGGTCAGCGGCTTTCTTGCCAAGAATGTCCTTCTTGCGTGTTGTTATATCCGGGTTCAGAGTTGGCCGAGAAGTACTGGACTTAGCAAATCCATTTGAGCCCGAAGAAACTATGAAAGATGAATATCGGAAATAGTTTCATGTTTAGATTGATAGAAAACAGATATCTTACTCTCCGTAAAAAAATGGCCGTCGAGTACAAGACTTGCAGCCTGAAGCGTATATTAGTGTCTGTTTTACCAACAGCCTCTGTATCGCACGTTAGACCTGGAGCTAGCTTTCTTTAGGACTGAATGATGAAATATGAATGAAGTAGAGGCTAACCGGCTGGCTGACCGACCGAACCGACAGACTTGCTAACTTCTGATTGATTTGAGAGACTGACTGTCTTACTGTCTGACTAAACTGACTGGCTGACTGACTAGCTGACTGGTTCTCTGACAGGCAGTGACTGACTGACTGACTGACTGACTGACTGACTTACTGACTTACTGACTGATTGACTGACTGACTGACTGACTGGCTGACTGACTGACTGGCTGTCTGTCTGTCTGGCTGGATGACTGACTGATTAACTGAACTGACTGACTGACTGACTGGCTTTCTGTCTGGCTGGTTGTCTGACTTGCTGACTGACTGATTAACTGAACTGACTGACTGACTGACTGGCTGACTGGCTGACTGGCTGACTGACTTTCTTTCTGTCTGGCTGGCTGACTTGCTAACTAACTGATTAACTGAACTGACTGACTGTCTCGCTGACTGTCTGTCTTACTGACTGACTGACTGTCTCGCTGACTGTCTGTCTTACTGCCTGATTGACTGAATGACTGAATGAATTAATTAATAAGTGATTGATTGCTGTCTCTCTGACTAACTGAATGAACACATAAAAGAATGGATGGATGAATGAATACACGAATGTTCTTCTAGTACGATCACGGTGCAAAAACTCAGTCAACAGAACTCACTTTTACAAGATAAAACATTGAAGTGTCCAGTCTGTTTGTTTGTTAACCCATACGGACACTTAAGGCACGACCAATGTCCCTGGGATGGCTGATATGTACCAATATCGCACGGGGCGCACGTTCTCTCTCTGCCATTACCTTGTCCTTGACTGCCAGGTGGGCAGTTCACTGTTATATCACAGAAAAAATGTTTCTTTACTGGTAATTAAAAAGTTAGAATCCATACGAAAAATTGTTTACATTTAATGATGATTAAAGTGAAGTAGTACTTAATCGTACTAAGGCCACGTATTGTATCGAAGCAGATTTATTCATCAAAAAGTTTAATGTTAGGTTTAACCTTAAGTTATGTTTAACCTTTCAGTCCCAGTTTGGGAGAGTTTTGTTTCTTATCTTTATCGACTTTCACTGTTTGATCAAACTGCATTTTCTCATTATCAAATCTTTAAACTGTGTTATGTGTTATGTAAAGTGAGATATATAATCTTTCAAAGACTTACCGCATGTGAAATGATTATCATGTAACCGCTGACCACGAGGACATATGAACTCAAGATTACCAATAACCCAACTGTCTGAACTGAGGCTAGTCGTAACTTCCTTGGACTTCATCATTAACAAACGCTTTTGCGATGCAGACACAATCGATTTTACTGCGTTTTGGAGCGCATTCACGGCTTTCAGCACCCTCAGGGAATTCGTTTCCAAAGATGTGTCTATCGTGTCTTTATCGGTCACGTTATCGCCTTGGATGGTAATCGTTGTTCTGCACGTAGTTGATGTATTGATGGTCTTGCAGTCAGAAATTGACAAACTAGAGATTGCGTCATTTGTTAGGTTTCCAAGAGGAAGCAAAACGCTTTGAGCGAAACCCGAGAACAAATGGTGTATTTTATCTCTCGAGTTGTCTGAGCTTTGCCGTCTTCTTCTAGCTAACGTTTGGCTTGTAAACTCCGTTGCCATATAGACCTGAGCCTTAACACTTGGTCTGACCAATGAGTATTTAAGTCCAATCACGTGAGCAGCACGTGACACGGTGTAACCATAGCGATTCGACACGTTGCAATGGTACCAACCTTCAGCTTCTTTGTTTAGCAGTGAAATGTGTAGCACAGAAAACTTAGCGTCTGGGATTATGGTGTGCTTTCCCGATTCCTTTGGTTTGAAATACCATCTGTAGCTAAGAGACGGTGTTGTGCTCAAGGCGTTACAAGGTAGGGACACTTGGGAATTAAAAATCATAGTCACAATCCTTGGAGGTTCTTGTATCAATATCGGAGGTGTGTGGACGATTACTCGTGCAGGCACTGATTCCTGGCTGCCCACGTGATTTGAGACCTTACAAGTATAAGTGCCAGTGTTCGCGGGCTCAACCTTTGCTATGACAAGAACACTGCTTTCTACTCCAATCAGAATCTTACCGTCTCTTTTCCATTCATACTTCGGTTTCGGGTCACCGTGTGCGGTGCACGAAAGAGTGATGGTTTCGCCGGCCTGAAGCTCCGTCAAACTTGCGGGCTGTTGAGAAATATTTGGGGCGACAGCACAAAACACTTTTATCTTTCTTGTTTCATTTAGGATTTTCAATACTTCTTCAGTTTGCGAAATAGCGTCCACAACTGTCAGATCGTCTTTCTCGATTATTTCAGAAAGCAAACTTTTGACTACCGATAACCTCGTCTGCAAGGTTGTAGATTGCGGCAAGTTGACTCCATCATACAAGTGGTACAAATTGTCTAGCATGTCTATTAGGCAATCGCTAAACCCAAAGCACTCAACGTTGGTCAGGTTGAACATTCGTTCCAAGCTCGCCATCCAATCGCGGAACATCAGCTCCATACTCAACTGAAGCAGTTCTTTGCTTGTTGAACTTTCAGCGACCGGAATTGAGTTAGATTCTCTCACCATTTCGTCATCTTCAACAGTGCTTGCTAACAATTTAAGATCGCCTGTGGAAATTCCAAGCTTTGTAGCAGTTTTATGGTCAACCAAAGATCCATCTAGCTTTTTATGGTTTTCAGTGGAATTGTGCCAAGAGAATTTCCGATACAGAGCTACAATTTCAGAGGATAAGCGATTTAATGAGCCAAATGTGTCGCTAAGTCCTCTTTCATAGTTGGTGTACAAGGAACATTTCCTCTTGTAATCATGCAAAGGAGTGACGCTTTCCGGAGGGTCTCCTGCATCCCTTCTTGATCTTACCGAGTGAAGTTTGGATGGGTGATTTGCTCTGAGAGCCATGGAAACATTACCAAAAAAACCTTTGACGATATCATGTGCAGCACGCTCCAAAGAACTGTCATATGAATCAAAATGCATTATTTCATAGAAAACTCGTTCTTTATTTCCTGACACCGCAGTTATGTTGTAAGGTATCGATCTTACTCTTTTTGAGCTGACTGTCATATCAAACGTAGCCCGAGTTATTTTAATCAACTTATCGCCTTTTGCATCACGCCACATGTTTCTCAGCCTGGCGGCATCAATCAAACGTTTCCATAAATTACTGTAAGCCCTCTCTGCGATGAGAACCGCTGAGTTTAATGCTTCGACAGTGTTTCGCAGCATTCGCACACTTCCGCCTGCTAACCCAACATATAAAGATGCCTTCTGAAATTTAATTGTTGCCAAAGAATAATTATACCTTGCTTGTTGGGCTCGTCGAAATGGTTCGATTAACCTCTTTTTTGCTTCGTTGAACTTATTCATCGCCTTTTCTCGCGTTATTCTGCAAAGCGCGTTTCTTTTGATGCATTCTGTATCAGCGATCCGGCGGGCGCACTTCAGTTCTCTGCAACATGGCGTCGTGACAGTGCCATTAAAAACTTCTTTCTCGCATTGTACTTTGCAAGTGTAAGGGACGCGGACTGTTTTGTAATTGTAAACGTCGCGGTAGCAGTAGTTCTCCTTCCAACAGTAATGATGATCTGTTGAGATGTCAAGACCCGCGTTAGAGTTTGGTACAGTGATGAAGAGTGAGTCCTGATTGATTCTAACGATAGATTTGTATCAGTTTGTGTCGATTATGTGTATGGTAATATTCTTCAGAACTTTTTCTTAATATTTAAAACATTTTTTGAATGAGCAATAGTATTTGTTATTAGAAATAGAACTTTAAACACTATACATATGTATTTTTGTATGTATGTATGTGTATACAAGTTTGTAATTCATTGTATTATGCATTCTACGTCGTGCTTCCACGAACTAAACGAAGAAACACATGATTCGCTTACAAGGATTTAAAAATGAGTAACAATAATTGAAAGTACTTGGATGAAAATTAAAAGTACAACTTACTGAATCGATTCTCGGCTATAAATAGAGAATATGAAGTTAGAAGTTAAACATAAGAAGTAAAAAAAACAAAACAAAAAAAACAAACAAAAAAACAAACACTAGGATACATATTCATCGACTACAGAACAGTGCTACGTCAGTGACAAATGGTTATCACAGTAAAATCATTAGTGTTTATATAACTGTGGAGGTGATGATGATGGTGGTGATGATGATGAAAATGATGATGATAGTGATGATAGCGGTGATGATGGTGACGGTGATGGTGATGGTGATGGTGGTGAAGATAGTGGAGGTGATGATGATGGTGACGATGATGATGGCGATGATGTTGGAGGTGATGATGATGAAGGTGATGATGGAGATGGCGGTGATGGTGGTGAAGGCGATGATGATGGTGATGAAAGTGATAATGATGATGGTGGTGATGATGATGATGATGGCGGTAATGGTGGAGGTGATGATAATGGGGGTGATGATAGTCATGATTGTAATGATGGTGTCGATGATAATGATGATGATGATGATGGTGACGATGATGGTGGTGATGGTGGAGGTGATCATGATGGCGATGATGATGGTTGAGGTGATGATGATGGTGTTGCTGATGGTGGTGATGAAAGTAATAATGATGATGGTAGTGATGATGATGGCGGTGATGGTGGAGGTGATGATGATGGGGGTGATAATAGTCATGATTGTAACGATGGTGTCGATGATAATGATGATGATAATGATGATGATGATGATGGAGACGATGATGGTGGTGATGATAGTCAAGATGGTGGTGATGGTGGAGGTGATGATGATGGTGGTGATGATGATGGTGATGATAGTGATAATGGCGATAATGGTGGTGGTGATGATGATGGTGGTGATGATAATGGGGTAGGTGATGATGGTGGTGATGATGATGGTGATTAGGCTAATGGTGATGATAGTCATGATGGTGGTGATGATGATGATGGTGATGATGATGGTGGTGATGATGATGGTGATGATAGTGATGATGGCGATGATGGTGGTGGTGATGATGATGGTGGTGATGATGATGGTGATGATAGTGATGATGGCGATGATGGTGGTGGTGATGATGATTGTGGTGATGATGATGGTGGTGATGATGATGGAGATGGCGGTGGTAATGATGGTGTTGCTGATGGTGGTGATGATAGTGATGATGGCGATGATGGTGGTGGTGATGATGATGGTGGTGGTGATCGCGGTGATGGTGATGATGGTGGTGGTGATAGTGATGATGGTGGTAATGGTGGAGGTATCGGTGGTGACGATGGTGGTGATGATGGTAGTGATGATAAAAATGGTAATGGTGATAAGGGTGTTGATGATGATTATGGCAGTTGTGATTATGATAATGATGATAATGCTGATGGCGATGGTGGTGGTAGAGAGGATAGATTTGTCCTTTCAACTTGAGAATCCATATTTCGTTAAACTTCAAGAGCTCGTTTTAAAAAATACTAACAATTAATGGCTTACAAAGTCGCCGACAGAGAAAGTCTCAATCAACTTAACGTAAACAAGTAGAAAAAGCAAACAAGTTATTGAAATCTACGTGGCCCTCATTTTTTTAAATCTACAGCAACTGCTTTGCAAAGTAACTTAACTGAATCAAGTCAATCATTATCTTTAATCATAAAACTGTTTTAAATTGATATTGGTTTTTAACTTCGATTCTTTTTTATTTTATTCAGAAATTAAACCCTAAAATACTACAAAACATAGTAAAAATCCAAAAAAGCTAAAATTGCAAAATATTTTAGCGTTTAACTTCTGTATAAAATAAAAAACCAAGCCTTTTCTTATTCGAATTGATTTTTTAAGCGCATTTTCTTTTTTAGTTTTTTCCCATTCATCCATAAAAGCACGGTATTCAACTAAGCCTCATGTCTACACAGTTTATTAATCTTAATCATTCACCTGGCGATTCTGGCACCGATCTACAAGAGTCTCCATGGTGATGGTCGTTTGCTTGTGAGTTCGTCACGGCGCTTGAGTAAAGACTGGGATTCATACTCAGCCCAAAGGAGCGGGACTCGGCGAATGAAATGCAGCTGGTTGCGATTCCATGTGCTACCTGAAAGAAGTCAGAGGACTTAAGATGCTTGGCGCTGAGCAAGCAACTGTCACAGTTATCTGAATTCAAAAATGCCGTAGTCATAGGAATAAGGTTAAGCATGAAAAGATTTGTAGCTTTTGCAGGTTTTATTATTAGGATAAGGACGTTAAACCGTAGGCCTAGTCTCTCGGTCTCCTATCGAGGGACTTAAAAGAACCCACAACACTTGTCGACAAATAGTAGGGTGATCCCGGTGTTGTGGTCTGTCTCTTCTACTAACTGAGGGCAACTCTTAGGAAAATAGTTGTGAGCCGTGTAGAGCGGACCGTCTAAGACCCTCAATACCAGAGTCAACTGTAAACTATTGTTAAGCGCTTTGAGCACGTACCTATGGAAAGGCGCTATATAAAAGCTAATTATTATTATTATTGTTATTATTAACTAACGGTTATTCAGTAAAACAAAGGGAATGAGGTGGATATCTACCGAAACTTAGGTGAATGATCGTTTAACCTCATGAAATTAATCATTGATTAAGAAATGATTTTCGCACCGGCCGCTTGCATAAAGGGTTATGAAGCTCTTTTGTTATCTTTAATAAACGTTGCTGCAATGAAAGGCATGGTTACGCGGCGCAACATTGCATGCAACGTTGCGCGCAACTGAAACACGCGGTGAAATCGTTCCTGCAATGTTGCAGGAGTAGGATCGGTTTCCACTTTGCGCAACGGTGTGCGCAACAATTTCGGAGATGGCCACACGCACGGTGCAATTTCTCCATTGCGTGCTTACGTTGCAGACAATGTTTTATCTTGAAACCATACCTTAAGTCAATAAAAGTTCTAGCAGCACGCTTAACCCCGTCAGCACTAACTAAGCTATTTCAAAACATCTAAATTCTTCTTACATGACACAACAAAATTCAGTCATTTGGTAATATGAAAACGGGAGTTGATCAAACAAGGTAAAGCTAGTATGAGAAGAGAAGTTCTCCCGAACTGATCATTGAAAAAGTATAAACCCTAGTTGGAAATCGCGAACTTTGTCGTGTTTGGTGCTGAAACGACTTAATAGGCAATTTTTATTACAATATTGGAAAATGATTATATTGACGCCATTGAAGTCAGATTTGAGTGATTTACACTTACCCCCGGGGGGAGTGTAGTCCCTGTGTTCTGCCAACGGCGTGACCTCCTTGACCTTTGAAGTATCCTGAGGATGTACCCTTTGAAGCTACACCTGATCTTTTTTCTTTTAGGTTGTTTTCTACGCCAGCGCCGGCCCCGCCGCCTCCATCTGCCGCATTTTGCACGCGTACAAACGGTCCAAGCGTGGAATGGTGGAACACGTATATTTCGGCTTTCGTAGCAGGTTTGGGGACAAAGACCGCGAACCTTTGTAAATATTTGTTTTACGCACGTTGTGCAACTAATTCCAGCAATACATTTTTGTGGACACTCCTCGATTGGGCAAAGATTTTCTAGTTCGCGTTTTGACTGATTAAACTCTGCACTTGCGTTTGCAAGGAGCTTGTTAGCTATTTCGAGTTCAATTGCAGCTTTGTTCTTTTCGTCCAAAGCTTGAGAATACTGCTTGAACGCAGCTTTATAAGCATGCTCTGACCCGTTCAACTTATCATTTGCTAAACTCAAACGACGGCGAGCTCTGACAACGTCGGAAGAAGACGCTGTAATCCTTTTCTCTGCAGCAATAGAAACTTCGCGAATGTAATCCGCTATGAGTTTTTCAAGCTCGCCAGTTAAAGACCTCCCAATTTTTGTTTCATTTTCAGAAGAAAACCTCCCTCTAAGGCGAAACTGGAGAAAATCCCATCCTCGAAGAGGGGTGGTTACGTTATAAACGACTGCAAATTTCCCAAAGGCCGTACCGTTGCGATGAAATCGCAACACGTCGCTTACACTCTTCAGCTTCAGAGTAACCAGAAAAATCTCTCCCAGGAATTCAGCTGATGTTTTCAAGATTAACGAGGCATCAGGTGGGAGAGAAGCAATTGTGATTTTGAAAAAGTGTCCTTGTTCAGGATCAACGACAAAGAAACGTCCCAGTCGTGTGCGATTGTCAAACTTTCCTACAATAGTCGCGCCTGCGGTACTGCCGATCAGAGAGTCACCTACTCGACAATCTTTGACCTTCCTCCTTGAATCGACGTCACGCAAAATAAACTCCAACATGGCTCCATAGAATCTTAGAGGACCATATTTGGCAGTTCCAGTACCTCGAATTCCTAGTACAAGAGTAGGTTCTGGTACCGAGGGATCGCCGTATGTCTCTACCAACTGGCTGTCGATGAAGTATTGAACCTTTGTGTTAGGGGACAATACTATGTAATCTTGGAGAAATGTGGATTTCAATGGGTTTTGTACAACGGTTCCGTTAAAAAACACTGCAAGCTGGTTACCCTGGTTACACCATCCGGGAACTTCGTTGTCTGTGTTGGAAAGATAACAAAACGGAAGTGAAAACGGTTAGTATTATCAAGATTGTAGAGTGTTATTTAGCTTGCGAAAAATTTTGCTTGTAAAGAAAGAAGCCAAATTAAAAGTAATGACTTAATGAAGTTAACAAAGCATTTCAGTACTAGTAGAAACTATTTGTTTTCAAGGTACCGCTGACAAAAAATACTTTCGGCGCTAATGCACAGACTTAGTCTGCAACTTAATCAAAATTTTTTATTTTTCAAGCGTGAAAAGATGTCAATCAAAGCTCATTGTATTGCTTCATTTTAGAATTTGGTTCCTCCATGTTGGAACTTGTAAACATTCAACTTCAGTTATAAGGATGTGCATGTGCGCCGACATATACATTAGTCAGCGGTGTCCTCTGCCAAGTGCGGGTAACTATGAGTTCTCGGAAATAAGCTAAGCATAAAAAAGGTCTAGCTGAGAGGTAACACTCCTAACTTCGGCTTTCCTAAACTTCATAGGGTGGAGATTTATATTTACATAACTATTAACTTAGGTAAACTTTAACGTAGGTTAATTGGTTGGACAAACTTGAGTTCTTTTGACTTTGAAACGAAAGTGTTTATAAATATAGTTCTAATTCCAAACATAAAAAAGTTGAAGGTTTAGAATACGCTCACTTAAAATATCAGTGTCATAATTATACCGAAGAAAAGTCATATATAAACGATATTCTTCCTTTTACCTGACGTCATAGCGCTCTTCAATGAACAAAAGAATTTTGATGATTTATTTTGTTTAGGGCATGCAAGAACATGACCACTTTGTCGCATATACGTGAAAGCGAAAAATTGGCTTGTTTGTTTTGCCGTGAACCAAGATTGTTTCATATTTAATTTACTTACAGTACGTTGTCACATATCCAGAAACGTCCTTAGTTGCAGCTTCCGTAATGTCGAACAATCTACCGCGAACAACGCTTCGTAACGATAGCTTCACACTTCCTTTCAGTTGAGCTCGCCATTCGCTTCGACGAAGATTTCTTGCTGATAGTGCCTGAAATCACAAATTACCTATACATTCAATCCATACACAAAACAGACATGAGATACTGTAAACTTAGTAAACTCTCCAAATCTCTTCCCTGAGCTTACACAGGAGGCGACAAGCAATGCGAGGGAAGAGACGACAATCGATTGTGTCAACGTATACAACTCATCTAAAAATCTTTGCCAACTTAGTATCAGAAACTGGACGAGACATGTTGAATTGCTGTGTCAACAATGCACTTTTACTAGGAAGAACACGAACAAGAGCTGGGGCCTTCTGTTTGGTTGAACAGTCGGGATAAGACAATGAAAGCTTTTTTACTTCGCCTGTCTTCGGACCAAAAAGTGTCATTCCCGTGACTATGTGGTCGTACGGTTCTGTTGTTTTATGAAAATAGATTTTGATATAAACCTGATCCAGTACTTGAATCATCTTAGGGCTGACTTCTCTTAAACATGTGAAAGTCACGTGCTTTGAGAAAGACATTAATTGTTAATTGAGCGCTCTCAGTGCTCTCCATCCAAATTACCAGCAAACACGTGCTAACGTATACGAGACTGCGCTCGTGAAATGATACTTAGTCTCTTTAGATTAAAGTTTCTCAAAAACACAGACTGGTTCTTGCGCTGAGGTGAAACTCACAAAACGCAAAAAAAATTTACAATGCCAAAAAAATCTATTTAGGGGCAAACAAAATATATTCACGCTCTAATCAAGAAGTTTTGACCAAAAATACTAACGTTTTCAAGGTCCGGCAAAGAAAGAATGGCATTACCAAAGAACTCTAGCACTCCTCTAGAGAATCTTACTCCCTGGATGAAATTCTTTGTTCCTCCAAATATTTCCAAGTTACCAGGGGGGACATTTACACTGTAGATCGCTGTGCCGTTCCACACTTCGAGGCTACTAAAGTAGCCGAACGGTGGTTTTCCAAAGGAAGTCTGGAACCCAAGCAGGTTAACCTCCCATCCATTCCGCCTTAGATCTTGAACAAACCTCAACGACTTCAACTTAGATAAAGATGGCAGGTTGAATGCAACCATCGTGTTGGACTCTTGTCTTTTGCTGCACAAGTTTACTGCAACAGCGAGGTAACTACCTTTGCCATAGTCCGGTAACTGAACGGAGCTTTCGTTGACAGAAATCGATGCCGGTCCGGTGTAAAGGAGAACTGCATAGTACGATGACGTATCGACTTCAAGTTGTAAACCTCCGATCGTTTGCTTAAGGAGTTCTCCCGTGAGGAGATACGTCACGAGATCAGTGACCTCTAGAGATGCTCCGTCGTTAGTTGGTGTAATTTTAAACCAGGAAGGGAGAGTTTCTGTTGTCGCATTCAGGAAAGACGAGGCCAGAAAACTTGGGGGAAGGCACTGAAGGTTAAAACTTGAATTAGGTTTTGCTTGGCATCCAGGAACCTAGAAGCAGAAGTTAAAAAATACATTGCTCGCTTTAGGTTTTGCAATTGATAAGTATTAGTTTGGTGAAAATCTCAAAGAAAGAAAGAAAGAAAGAAAGAAAGAAAGAAATTGAGTTGCTTCACCTTGCCTTACTTCCCAAATATAAAGTCGTGGAAAGGGTAAAAAGTAATTGTGTTCAGTTAAGTTGGTAACCCTTTTCCTCTTGGGATATCTTGTTTCCACTTCTGTAATATTTTGATCTTGCTCAGTTTTGAGGGCACGGGCTGACGAGCGCTCTCCAAAGCCAAAGCTTGTTTTAAAACCCTTTAAACTGATCAAGAAGATCAAAAGGATTAGAAACAAGAGATCCCTCGAAAGAAGAAAACAGTCACCAGGCGATGAAGAAATCTACGTCAGGTAGGTTGTTGAAACTATCCAAAGAATATGTTAAGAAGAGAAATTCATTTTTTGCTGTATTGAGTTAAGAAAAGGTAATGACCTTGAAGGGTACGGCCGATGGATTAATGGCGGAGGGCAAACGGATTCCCCTGAGCGCCATTGGAACTGCCACGCTGGAAGACATTAATGTCGTCACACCTTTTGTCCTGTAAAAAAAATTTGTGATGTCCCACGCTGACGACGATTGAGCAGAAATAACATCACCAGTACGTGGACACGTTGTCAAATTCAACCTGTAGCAGCTTGGAGGAATAATACCGGAGTCAGGCCCGCACTTCACACGACTGTCATTAACAACTATAACATCAGGCAGAACAGGTTCGAAAACACTTGCTTCAGGCCCTGAAAACCCGTATCTGACGTCATGTACTCCTGGTGTAACAGCTGTAACGGTCACGTTTGCTTCAAAGAGTTTTGACGGAGAAATTTTATCATAGCTAATAGCCACTGACTGTGGTGTAAAGACAGCTCCATCCGAGTTCAATGTGAAGATGACATTATCTTTTGTTGGAGAGAATCTGTAGGTAAGGGTGACAGTCTGGTTGACTTTGAGGCGAGGGTACTTTGGAGTCACGACATACCCGACGTGACAAAACGTCCCACGATACCCGCTAAGGGAACAATTACAGGCTGATCGTGTTGGACCAATAGGAGTACAGAGTCCGCCATTTCTACAAGGGTTAGGCTTGCAAACCTGGTTGGCTGGTGAAAGAAGAAAGAGAAACATCAATAAATTAAGGTAATAAAAGTTGAAAAACAAAATCTAATAATGAAGCGAATCACATTTTATAGACAGACAGAACTAGTGAGCCTGTCTTTGTCGTTAAGACCTATTTCAAACGTCAAACTTTTCATGTGCCGAATCTAATGCAAATGAGCAAGTAAAGTTCTACTGTTGTACTTTATTTCGAAACATGAAAAGTTGGGCTCTTGAAACCTAACCGGCTATGATAGAAGTATTATCAACTAATGAATTTCTAGGGCATTTTTGTTAGAGGTGCTTGATGTGCGGCATCTCATGTTGCTACATTGTGGTGAGAACTGCTATAACCGAGAATATTACTCATCGACAAACGAAAACATCTTGATACTCGAGTGTGCTCTGTCAGGGTGAACATTTTGCCAGCCGGACAGACCAAACATGCAAACAAGACGCAAATCTCCTGATACTATTTTAATACATAATATCCGCTACAGAGATATCTCCATGGAAAATGCGGATCTAAATTTCAGCCAATCAGAACGCATGAAGTTAGGTAATCGACCTAAACTCGGTACTGCGATATAAATTGTAACGTCACAAAAATGTGTTTTCAAAACAACAAGAAGGACGTTCACTGTGTATGAAATGAAGACAAACAGGCCAACAAAATTTTTTTAACTCACCAACACAATTACCCGGAAGTGGGGTCCATTCCCTCCCGGACGAACAGGTTGTCTCCGCACTACCGTTTAAGTAGAAGCCCTGCTGACATCCCACAGTGCATTTCGAGTTATAGGACGTTTGACAAGGCACATTTACGAACCCGTTTGCAGGTGGCAACAGCTCGTCACAGTGTCTAACTAAAATGAAGAAATTAAACACAAAATGAAAACAAAGTTTACCTCAGTAGGTGTTGTCGTTCATCTATTTTTCAAAGAAACATCGATAGAAAGTTGCAAACAATATTCTCCCATAACAGAAGAAAAATCTTTGAGATGAACTGGAAACCACTCCACTTCACGTAGTTGTTCCACACGCTTAATGATCGAGCGTTCTCCCAACCTCCTGCATGTTTATATTATGTAATCATTTTATATTTCTTCAGCAGTTTACGGTTTATATGTAGAACTAATGTAATTACTGGACCGAAACTTTGTGGGTAGATATTAATACTAAATAACTACAATCTGAAAAACTCCCATAAAGTCAGCCACTTTCCGCCAGCTTTACTATCAAACTGTAAAGTTAGTAGAATTGTCAATCTTCCAATTTGAGTGCAAGCTATTACGAGCAATGTAAATGATATGGTTCTGTTATTTCCTTGGTTTGTATTTTATTTTCCTTGTTTTGAACTCATTATCATACGTTAGCATATCCAAAAACAAGGGAAAATAAAATTCAAACCAAGCATAAAAATTGGTTCACAACATATACACCTACGCTCTAAATTGTAAAAGGTTTGACTTCTTTCAATGTTGAAAAAATTGTTAACTTTCTAAACAAGATGAAACGTCTTTTAAATATCGAGCCGTGATTGGCTCTCCATATTTCTAGATAATCGATTCTCAAGATAACAGGCTGTTCTTAATTTTTCCAAGATAGAAAAATTGAACATTTCGAGGACGCAACAAAGTGTTTGTTCTAAAAACAAACTTGAATTATTTTTACCTCTGCAGGAAGCTGCAAGGCCGCTCCACCTCGTGCTTGGAAGGCAAGTGCGGCTTCTGGCTCCAACCAAATCGTAACCATTTCTGCATCCGAACCGACAAACATCTCCCGTCGAGAATCCTGTACAATTCATTTGCCCCAACAAGGGTGGTCTTATGGGGCTGCAAATTTTGCCTATGCCAGTAGAGAAGAGCTGGTGTTAGATAAATGTTGTGCTAGCTTTCTTTTATAGTTTGCTACGCACTCATTCATTCACTCACTAATAAATTCAGTTCTTAAAGTTTTTAGCCTGGTATCTCTACCGTTTCACAAAAGCTCAACGCAGTTAAGATTGAAAACTGTTGCATCTTGGAAAGAGCTCTTGGAATGTTGGTCTTTTATTAAAAGCTAAACATTACACAAGGGCGTTTAAAACCTCTTCGTCTGTGTCAGTCACAGACTAAGATATAACTCTATCGACCTCTACACCTGTGTCCATTGGAGGCTAAGATATCACTCTACCCACCTCTGCAACTGTGTCCATCGGAGGCTAAAGTATAACCCGGTCTGCATGTGCAATAGTAGTTTCCAATTGTGTTTACACATCCGTGGGAACACGAGCGAAGACCAAAAGAACACTCATCGAAATCTGTTTGGACGTCGAAAAACGAGATTAATCAGAAGTTTTTCTGTTTGGTTGTCTACGTTAACTCTGAGCAAGCTTCTTCCTGCTACTATCCTGTTTCTCTGAGTCATGCAAATCTCGCACGTTAACATGAAAACGGTACAAATTAGCCTGACCCTGAACGCACAGGTCCTTCTTTTTATGAAGAGTTTTTCCGACTTTCCTTTATAATAGCATGTATGTAGTTTAATTTCTACAAGTACACTGCTCACAAAAGAACAGCATATGCCTTTAAATCCTTTTTCTAACGTTAAGCACGACTTACACTGCCTAACAACACCGTAACATGCTTGCTTGTAATACTGGAAGGGTCAAACTGATGGAGTAAAGTTCTTGCTTTCTTTGTTTTTTTTTAACAAAAAGAAAATAATGAATTAAAAGAAGCAAAGTTAGCGGTCATTTTATTAGGTTTCAAAACTGGTTCAAAACCTAGAACTGGTAACAAAAGAGTTGTTATTATTCTTCAAAACAAGTAGAATGAACCATCAATTTACACGGTACGGTCTCGACAAGTGGTTCAAAAACTGTACTTAATATCACCATTTTTTTCTAACTTCAAAACGGTCACTTTATAGCGTTAGAACATTTTGGGTTGTTCATGTTCAAGAAACAGGAGGTGCAATACCGAGATGAAAAGGGATTAAGTAAAATAAAAAACACCCCATATAACCAGAATATTTCACCAGAGCCGGAACTATTCATGTTTTTCCTTTTCTTGCTAGTGTCTATTTATTTCACTTTTAGTATAAGATTCATATTAGTTACTCACCGTAACATGTTTGCTTGTCTAAGGCGAGAACGTATCCCGGACGACATGAACACTCATAACTTCCCACTGTGTTGTTACACATGTGAGAGCACCCTGCCCCTCCCCCACGGGCACATTCGTCCACGTCTGTAAGCAGAAAACAAGAAGATTGCAAAACGTACATGCAAGTACATTTGCACAACTGGGCCCTGCCTGAAGAACGCAACTAACATTACAGCAAAAGCCTATTAGTCTTAAAGTTGTAACCAACCTACTTAGTAAACCTTTCCTTAGAAATGAAACTGCTAACCTATACTGATACCAGGTTTAAATTAACCAGCCTTTGAAAAACCCAGCCTAGTCTCTGCGTTACGACTCACGGCCACAGTACAATACAAATACTTCACGTCTTGAGTAAATGAAAAAAGAAAACGACTATACATACTTGTTATGAATCCTTCAGTATAGCAAAACCTGGTTGTCTCCATAACTTTTAGGACTATTGCTGAATCATTGAATAAGTTTTGCTGTCCCACTCACCTGAACACGTGAAGTTGTTAGCGTCCAATGTAAAACCGCGATAACACGCGCATGCGTAGTTGCCAGCGTGGTTGACACATAACTGCTCACACCTATTGTCTCGTGCCACCGCCTGGCATTCATTGCGGTCTGTAAAACCAAGCCAGAATCCTTCTTAGAGTGGAAAGGAAGGTAGTATCATAAAGTTTTAAAAATTGGTTCGCTAAATTAGCATGAAAAGTACAAAGAAAAACAAAATAACCTATATCAAAAGACACTTTGAGAAAATGAGATGCAGAAATGCTGGACATACTGAGTTGCCGGTCTCGTCTCATTTTCGTGCCGACGCCGCAATGCATTTTAGGATTTTTAGGTTGCAAATAAACTTGTTTTTGAAAGAAAAAATCCTATACTTTCAAGACTTGTAGTATTGTTCGTTTTTTTAAAAACAAATAAAAACATGGAAAACAGGAAAACAAAAGAAATCCCAAAATGCACTGCGGCGGCCGCACAAGAACGAGTAGACCTGGACACCAGGCAACAAGATTTTGAGCAAATAGGACAACAATTTCAAAAATTAATAAAAGGAATAAAAGAACAATTAAAACCCAAAGGTTTAATTTTGACAGTAGTAAGACTAAGTCCATTTTTTAACTTTTCTTTCCTTTCTTGTAAGAACTAGTAACTATTATTGAGTTTTGTCGTGTCGTGTTGTGTTACGTGCTATGTTATGCTATAAATGTGTGTTTTGGTGATCGTGTGTGTTGCGTTGTGAGGTTTGGAGTCTTGTTTTGCTCAGTGCTATGTTATATGTTATGTTCTGAAAGTAAGTATGTTGCGTTGTGAGTTTTATTTGCTGTTACTTCTAGTACAGTGAGTCCCTCTTACCGACGCAGTCTTTTCCGTTAGACGCCACTACAAACCCCGTGGGACACGTACAATAAAATCCACTGTCTGTATTGACACACTTGTGAAAGCACCCTCCATTATTTGTCTTGCATTCGTCAACATCAGCTGAGAGACGAAACGACAACATAGGAAATGAAATGGACTAATTTTGAGTAGAAGGTCGGATGTTACTCTTTCGCTTGTTATTAGTCATACTTTTGATTTAACTACATTTTTCCCTTTTGATGTTGTTGTTGCCGACCATGAAACTACTACTGATGATATTGATGATGATTATACTGCAGTTTATTGACGACACTTCTGATGATAACGATAAGCCTACTCCAGGTTCTTAAGTCGATTTAAGGAATAATGGGGTGAAAAATGACTGCGACTTAGTGCGATTTAAGGCAACTTAAGGCGATTTAAGACGATTTAAGGAAAAATGGGGTGAAAAAAGACTGCGACTTAGTGCGATTTAGGGCGACATAAGGCGATTTAAGGCGACTTAATATAAGTGCCCGGAGTAGGCCTAACTATAGTAAGAAAAACGATGACACCTCTGATGACGATGCCATTGATAATGATGGTTGTGATGAAGACGTTTTTGATGATGTTGACACTTGACAGTACTGTAACTGGTAATAATGTTGTTTACGATGACACCGCTGATGATGGTGTTGATGATCATGGTAGGATAACGATGATGACCCTAGTGGTTGTCACAACGATGATGATGGTGCTACTGATTTTGATGATGCTTACCTTTCTAATATTGATGATATGCTGGTTTGGTGATGATACTAACGATAGTAATGAGGATGCTACTGATGGTGACAACTTACCTTAATTGAACTGATGACATGATGGCATATGCACAATACTCAGAAATTTTAAGCTCTTAACTAAGAGAAAAGCACTACCTAAGGACTTGTCAAAAGTATCTATTTCAAATTCAATGAAGTAGAGGGGGACTGGCGAGAGAGAGAGAAAGAAAAGAGAGAGAGAGAGAGAGAGAGAGAGAGAGAGAGAGAGAGAGAGAGAGAGAGAGAGAGAGAGAGAGAGAGAG